>BSBK01014156.1:0-87500 GCA_027943335.1 Chamaecyparis obtusa
TAGGGTTCGTAGCCCACCCGACCATGTGCCAGGTAGTCGCATTTCAGGTACGGCATTATTTCATCATCGGGTCATCACAACGGCAAGGGAATCGACCGACCGGTCCAACTCGACTGACCCACCAGCAGACTGAACGCGAGGGTGGGGGGCCGTAGCCCTGGCAAATAGTAGGGGAGGAAAAGTCTTCTTTATGTCATCACCCCTCCCGGCCCCCTACTATTCTAAAGGGCCCCCCCCTATTTTATAAAGGGTTCTATGGGTAGATCCGATCACCTTTAGAATAGTAGGGCAACTGGACAGGTGGCTATGAAGACCAGGAGAGGGTTACGGAGTGGGGGGATATTCCAGCATGGGATTGGCTACTTGACCCCCCACCCATCCCCACACACGAGGATGGGGGGGAATCCGATACGAAAACCTCATGCACGAGAAAGAGATGTTACAGAATAGCTTCATGGCATACGAGGCTTGAACCGATGATTAAAGGGTTGTTGGGGTCGCGGTCTGCATTGAGATGAAATGACTCGACCGTTAGGGCTTTAGCTCTGAACTGATAGGTTCAGGGAGAGGGATTCAGAGAAACACTCGACCAACGCCTTCGATCGTGTAGCCGGAAATAGATAAAGTGGTCGGGAGGCCCCCTTCCTTTCTATAGTTGGTGGGTGGGCCCCTACCCCTACTATTTAAAGGGGCCAGGGGTAGTTTGCGGCCAATAGAACCCCCCACCCCCTTACCCCCTTATAATAAGTTGTAGGGCAACGGCCCCCAATATATAAAGGGCGGGCCCCCCTTTAGAATAGTAGGGGCCTGGCGCCCCCCCGGTGCATGCATGCATGCAGAGGAAGATTAGTTGCCGGGGCGGGTTGGGATGGGAGATAGAATTGAACACCCGGAAGATAAAGTAGGTGGGGGGGCCCCGCCCTATTCTATGGCCCTACTATTCGGGGGTGGGAGGCCCTTCAAATAATAGGGGCCCTACCGGTTATCACGTAATCTTCGTCGAACGCAGCTGTAGGGGGGGTGGGCCCCTACTATTCTATGGGGAACGGGTGGGTGGGAATTCAATTATAGGAAAGGCCCCTACTATTCTATGGCATGTGGAAGATAAAGGCGGCAATCCGGGGTTCCTATGGTTCATGGGGCCC
Source organism: Chamaecyparis obtusa (assembly GCA_027943335.1). Lineage (NCBI taxonomy): Eukaryota > Viridiplantae > Streptophyta > Pinopsida > Cupressales > Cupressaceae > Chamaecyparis > Chamaecyparis obtusa. The sequence continues at coordinate 1,146 of BSBK01014156.1, forward strand.
TACTATTCTAAGGGAAGGTGAAGTGCCCTTACTATCTATAGGGGAATCCGCTTTTCTTCAAAACAAAACCACCAGTTCTGCTGCGAGAGCGCCCGTAGGGTCGACAACAGATTCTATACCGAACACAGGACATAAGCCGAAGTGCACCACCTACCCAACATCACTCAACAACTGCCCGAACAGCAGGCCCCTACTATTCTATGGAGTGCACCACCAAGTCAAGTACTTTTTGAAGCGGGCATGTTACGTACAGATGATCAGAGGGAACGGGCCCGCCCTATAGATCTATGGGGCCAGCCCTATTATTCTATGGGCGCCCTTCCCTTCAAATAGTAGGGGCGGTTATATACGTCACATATCAGAGGATAGAGACTCTACAAGATCCGGGGGCCCCGCCCCAACAATAGTAGGGCATGTGCCCTTTTTTTATATATGGGGGGCCGCCCTTTCTAAAATAGGGCTTTCTTGACCGAACTATTGCAGCCTAGGGGGAGCCCCCCCTTTTTTATATAGTTCTATAGGCGGCAACTATATAAAAAAGGGGCCCGCCCTACAATTCTATGGCGGTATTGCGAAGGGAACAATCCATTTCTTCATCGATCTCTCTCTGCACCATGACGACTAGGAACAAACAAATAAGAAATTCCACTTCGAGGGCATAGTACGCGCTCGACCTTGACCCTGACCTCTACCTCTACTATTCATGATTCCAGCCGGGAGGACCGCGGAAGGAGTCAATAATGTCACATTTAGTACTAGGAACTAGATTAGTTCCCAGTGGACAAGTAAGAATCGCCCCAACCGAAATTTTTGGAATTGGACCCAAAGAAGCCACTCAGGTTCGTTATCGATTGGGTCTCAGTGAGAACATAAGGGTGAATGAGTCGACTAAGTATCAGATCGACCGACTTGAACAAATAATAGGTCGAGGCCGAGATTATGTTGTTCGTTGGGAATTGGAGAAGGTCAAACGAGCAGACATCGAACGATTAATTCCTATTTCTCGTCATCGCGGAATTCGTCATCAAGATGGATTGCCCTTACGCGGTCAACGAACTCATACTAATGCTAGGACTTGCCGCGCGCGCCGCAAGAAATCGTAGCCGATCGAGCGTATAAATGCACCCCCGGCCCCCCGTCACTTTCCACCCTGGCAGGGTGGGGGGCTAAGTGGGGATGGGTGGGGGGGCAATATAACCCCCCGCCTTTATAATAGTAGGGCCATCCCCGCACACGAGTGGGGGGGCAACGGCTATATCCACCGTGTGTGGGGTTGGAACGGCTAGTTTCCCTCCCACCCATGGGCCCGCATTTATCACCCTGCTTCATAATGGCAGTGTGCATGCGGGCCCGTACTATTCTAAGGCCCTACCCCTACGGGCCGGTTCAGAGGGTTATTCTAGAAGCCGGTGCATGCAGAGGTAGATTATTGTAGGGGGCCGGCCTGCAGGGGCCGGTGCAGTGGGAGGGAGCGGCGGTAGATAACGAATTCTTTGGGGTGGGGGGGGTGGGAACGGTTTAAGGACAAAAGCTGTGCCTGTTCTTTCGTCTTAGGGGAACAGATGGAGTGAGCGATGTTGGACTATATATAGAGGTAGGGGCATCCATGTGTATTTATCCAGTATTCAGTTCGCTAGTCGAGATCGTAACCTCCCTAACATATGGATTTCGTGTTCTCTTAGACGCCCCCCCCTATAGTTGTTGTTGTTGTTTGTTCTCTCTCCCCTACTATTCTAAAGGGCTTGCCCCCTTTTAGATTAGTTGATATCTCAATGGTCCCTATAAATTGAAAGGGTCTCCGGTGGGCATGTTACATATAGAATCTAGTCTCGAAAAAAGTATGCGGCTGCCCGCAAAGCCCTTTTTTCATATAGTTGGGGGGCGAGACGAGATTGGATTGTTTGCCCAGATAAATAGTAGGGGGGTGGAGAGACTTTGATCCGGCTTTAGGTGTATCTGTTGGTCCCCGGGACGGAGCCGTATGACGCGAGAGTGTCACGTACGGTTGCTTTGAGAAGGGTGTGATACCACCACCTATCCGGCCCGACGAGCGGTCCACGGAGCTGCATCCTTACTCACCCAGTCTATGTACATTGCTCTTTCCAGGAGGTTGGCTGCCTATCCTAGATCTTCCCATATTAAATAAGATCCCGGGCTCCATCTGGTTTAGTCTCAAGGTGATCTTCTTTCCGTTCCTGTATATCCGGGTTCGTGCAGCATTTCCACGATATCGTTATGATCAATCAATGGGACTTGGCTGGAAGGTCTTTTCGCCTCTGTCATTAGCTCGGGTAGTCTTCGTTTCCGGTGTTCTAGTAACCTTCCAATGGCTCCCTCAATGAGAGCCCGATTGGCTCTCACTCAACACCACGGCTATTCCCCGAAAATGCCGGTTACAGTTGGGGATCCCCCTATCCGGCGCCATATCGACAGGAGGGGGCACAAGGCAGACGAGGAGGGAGAGCCGGCCCTATCCTCTATGGTGGGGCATGTTGCGTATATAATCCCCCATCTCCGATATTATCGAGCCCCCATCTCCGATATAAACACAACTCTAGAAAGAAGAGGGGGGGGGAATGATAGTGGGTGGGGGGGAATGAGATTATAGCTGTAGTGCCGGGTCCCTACTCTCAACTATAGGGCGGTAGTTTCTCATTTATCACCCTGCAGAATAATGGCAGTGGGAGGGCCCCTATCTGAACTATGGCGACGGATAGCTTTATATACGTATTAGTTGATGGCCTTTCTCGCAGTTATAGGTATAGTGATCGAAACACGAATTCAGTCACCCGGAGGCAGGGGTGGAGAAAAGTAGGGCGCAAGCAAAATCGCTTCTAAAAACAAATACACCGTTTTATCCCTTACCTAAATGAAATGAAGGTAAGGATGACGGCACGCCTTTATAATATAGGGCTGGGGATACATATTCCATCAGGGATACTTCCTTTTAGAAACACACTTTTAGACCGAATTAAAACCGAGCAACCCCCTACTATTCTAAAGGGGTTCTCAGAGGAGGGGAACTTTTGCAGTGGAAGACCCTTACCCACACGGGCTCCTCCCGGCTTACAGGGAACTCAGCGAAACCAATAGGGGATCGCCTGGAGAGAGATGCGGATCACCCTTCAGTTCAACCTATAGACGCACTTGGGGAGGGGGGAGAAACGAGTACACTATAGACGGAAACATTTGTTTGTTGTTACACGGATCACCTGTATATGCCTCTTATTCCGGTTGCTGGTCTCGTAAGCATACCACAATTGATCCTGTGTGAGTGGTGAGTTAGTGGATTTGATTATAGACGTTTCTCACGCGCGTTCCTGCTCGGCCCGCCCCTCAGATGTGCCCCCCTCTATGCGCCGTGGCCGAGCCTATTATTATATTATTCTGTTCGATCCCCACCATTCCACTGTAGGGATCAGGCGAATAGATGCCTACAGCCTCTTCACTGCAGGCCCCATTCACACTCACTCGCTTTAACCCGCCGGGCAACAATAGCCCTTTATAATAGTAGGGAGGGCCCCCCTATATTATAAAGGGGGCTATGGTGTTATGAATAGATTCAAATGGGCCCTACTATTCTATGGGCTTCCGTAAGGTCGGGAGTGGAGGGCCCTATATAAAAAAGGGCTCCGACCCATAAGCCGGCTCCGTCTGTGACACTGTTTCATTGGATGCCCGTCAGACCCAATGTCTGAGTAGTGTGCAGTACCCGACCCATTCCCCACTTTGTTCATAGCCAGACACACGAGCAGGTGTCAAATTCCGTATTCTCCTCTATCTCCTCCCACCCGGGTCCTCCGGGAATTAATGTAGGGCCCTTTAAATAATAGGGGCCGAACTATAACTATAATTGGGCGGACGCAGGAGAAATTATCTATCGACGATAACCATCAATCAGTGAGACCTCGTTGCCCTATCTCTATATTGGCACTGCACGCACCAACCACCGGATATACCCTAATATATCTATCTACTTTTCTAGTTTAGCCTTATGGATTGATAGACACATGCGGCTCCAAAAGTATGTATGCTCCAGCTTCTCCGCCGGGGGTACGGACCTGGTGGAACCACGAATGCTGCCCTTCAAATAGTAGGGCCTCCAGCTCTTCTGGTACCGCTTCCACTCAAAATGGATTGGCGCCTGGAAAATCATCATCTACGGGTCCCCCTATAGATAGTAAGGCTCCCCGTCCCCAATCCTCGACAGCAAATATGGTCCATTGTTCTGGCGCCCCAACGTCGACCACCACCCTGAATGAGAACTCCTGGAACAACATGAGCGTAATCTCCTGCCCTGTATTACTGGTTTGGTGATCAGGTACTTTAGCGCCTCCTGTTTCGTGACCAGCTTCTTCCTGCTGAAGCTCCTTGCTGGCAAAATGTATGGGGTGATCCACATCCCCCGCTTGGTTAGAAGCCCATCGCTATGCCGCTGGCGTCTACATGCACATGGAATTGCTTCTTCCGATCCAGAGGGACCAAGATTGGCGCCTTCACTAGTCTATCCTTCGGCCCTACTAATCTATAGGCAAAGGCCTTCATGCATTCCGAATTGACCCAATCGAAGCGGCCCTAGAAATTCTATGGCCCCTACTATTCTAATGGGGCCCCTCCCCTGGCGAATAGTAGGGCATTATTCTCAAAGATGCGGCCCCGCCCGCTTGAATAATAGAAAATAGGGCCTCGATGCATGGATACTGAAAACGCTAGTCGAAATAGAACCCATCTCTCTCTGTTCTCTGGTGGCTATTTATAGCCATATCCCTTCTGTAGTAGATAGTAGTAACCGCCCTACTATTCTAATGGGGCCAACCCCGCATGGTCCGACCAATCAACGGGGAGTGGTTAGTTGAGGGCATCTGCTGCACTGAAACCCCTTTATTAGAAATGTTGAAATTGATAGGGCGGCCCCATAGAATTTCTAGGGCCCCATTAATTGAGAAGAAATCCGGCATCAGATAATTCCGGGATTCAACCTCTATAATAGTGAGTAGGGATGTAATGCCCTATCTCTACTTAATCGGCGGCCCCCCTATATTATAAAGGGCTCTGACTGAAAACATCCGGCATGAAATATCGATTAGGGGTTCATTCTAGAAAGAATTATTCCTTATTTCGGTGATATTGAAGGATAGAGGGCTCTCCAAAACTTGCTTCAGGTTACGTGCGCAAAAGATCTACTAGATAAGACGTATAGAACTCTAGACTATTAGCTAGCCCTATCTCTATATTGGCCATTCCCGATAATGTTTTGCCTACTATTCTATGGGGAGGCCGGTCGTTGATCCTATATAATAATTTTGGGTGGCGCGGCCCATATCCGAGGTGCATCTAAGTCCCTACGACTGACCAAACTAAACTGACCCTTAATAATAATAATTCTGGGATACAAGATTCCTCCCCAAATTATTCTATTCAATCACGGCAGATCAGCCGGCTTCAAGCTCCATCCTGAAATAAATTGAAAGTATGAAATCTCCCTACTATTGCCCTTTTTTATATATGCGCCCTATCTCTATATTGGCGGGCCGGGCCGAGAAAGCTGTTGATTGAGCCCTGTGATTCGATGCTGCTCTGTGCCCGCTCTGGCGAAAACTTCCATTCGACACGATACGAAGGTTTGCCCTACGGCCGCACTCTCATCGCCACTAGCCTCACGCTTCTGAGTATAGTCATCATCCTCAGGCCCGAAGTCTGACTCCCAGAAAGGAACCTCATTATGCAAAGGGTCCTCTGCAACCCCATATCTAGTCCTGGGAGGGGGGCCCGACCCATGCGTCGTCTCTGATAGCGATGATGACACCTCGAAGGCGCCATTGGCTGCGATCCACAATGCACCCTTAGAATAGTAGGGCAAACTGACGTGCAATCTGCAGTTTCAATACGCCTGCCTGCAAAGGCTCTTCTGAAGGCCACTTGACCTGACCTATCTGTCATAAATCTCTGTAAACTGACCATGAAGAACCAGTCCATGGTCGAATTCCCCTTCGCCTGGAGAGAGAGGCAAAAGGTGACCTAATCCTAAGTAACCTCCCCCAACCGAATCCCACTATCCTAAGGTTGCGGGATCTCACTTGCCCTTTATTGGAGACCCCTACTCTTCTAATGGGCTCCGAATCATTCTTTCTCTGCCACATATTGATAGCGATAGGAGGAGCTTCGCATAGGGCACCCTACTCTTCTAATGGGCGATTGGTGCTTTTTTTTCGTCGCACCGGGGACTGTATCCATAGAGCTATGGGCTGCTTGCCCATAGAATAGTAGGGGCCCGAAGGATAGGGATAGAGGGAAAAGCTTCTTCGCCCATAGAGTTCCTGCGGGTGGGGCCCTTTATAATATAGGGCGAGCTTGGATTCCAGTTTATTCCGCCCTTCGCGAATAGTAGGGGCTCCAATGGCGAACTATGAAAAGTAGGGAGGTGCATCTGGCCATTTTTGCCTTTATAATATAGGGCGAAACGCGGAATCCCAAGAGGGAGAAACGACGGTCGCCCCTTCGTGCCACGTGAATTGAGAGAGAAAAATTCCCCATGCAGGCGAATAGTAGGGCAACTAATCTACCCGCCGATGATATAAAGGGCCCGGCACTATAGTTCGGGCCCTACTATTATATGCGGGGCATGCAGAGGTAGATTATTGTAGGGCCCCGGCTATTATAAAGGGGCCCCCCCTATTTTATAAAGGGGCCAGCCCCCATAGAACCCTTTATAAAATAGGGGGGGCCCCTTTATAATAGCCGGGGCCCTTTAGAATAGTAGGGGGCTAGCAACTCTAATTGGAGGGGGGCTAGCCCCCTACTATTCTAAAGGGCCCCTTTAGAATATAGGGGGCGTATGTGTGTAGGTAAACTATTGCCTCCCACCCCCATAGAATAGTAGGGCGAGATACCTTCCAGTCAAGATTATAGCACTTATTCTAGCGAACTACAATTAATGAACCCATCCCCCTGCCATTAATTAACCTGCTAGCCCCCCTCTTTATTATTATTGTGGGAAGCCGCTGGGTGGGGGTTAAAGTTCTATAGTTGCTGATTCCCCTACTATTCTGCCTTTAGAATAGTAGGGCATGAAGGTAAGGGCTAACCTGGCCCCCCTCTATATAATTGGGGGCGGGGATTCTATACGTCCTATTGCCATGGTAGGGGCCCACCCACCCGCTTATAATAGTAGGGCGCCCTACTATTCGGCAAGGGAATCTGCCCCAACTATAGAAGGTTGGGCCCCCCTATCTATAATGGGGGCAGGCCCCCCCTTCATATTATTGTAGGGCCGGAAGGCCAAGAGACAAAACAGTTAGGCCAGTTAGGACAGGTGTTAACACTTTTCTCCAACCGGCGGGCGGGGGTGAAGGGATAACTAACTTCTTTCCGGGCCGGAAAAGTGGATGCAGCAGAAAACCGAAGCCGTGAGCGAGAACAAAAGCTGTCGTGGGTCCGGGAGATCAAGGAGGCTCCAGCTAAGGAGGGAGATCAAGGAGGCAGGGAGTTATAGCAACTATAGGAGAGAGGGCCCTACTATTCTAAAAGGGCCCCTCCCCGTAGGGCCCTTACCCTTACCCTTACCCTTACCCTTACCCTTACCCTTACCCTTACCCTTACCCTTATAATAGGGCGGGGTAGGGGTAGGGGTAGGGGTAGGGGTAGGGGTAGGGGTAGGGGCCCCTTCTATATTATTGTAGGGGGCCCACAATTGGCAATAAGGCGGAAGGCGAGCATGCTTTCTCTCTAACCGGACCATCCAAACAAAATAGAAGCCCCGGTAGTCCAGCTATGTATAAATCTAGTTTCTTGCCTCCGGATGCCCCTACGGGCCTTCCTTACAGCCTCCACCTTCGATAGAGAATTGTTCAACCGGCCCCCGGGCCCTTTATAATATAGGGGGCTTCCATCCTTTATTCTTTCCCTGAGACGACTCCCCCTATATTATAAAGGGCCCTACGGGGAGCTGGACCATCCGAGGGTGCCTACTATTTAAAGGGGGCTGGACCATCCCAGGGAGGCAGGGAGTAGACTAGTTAGGGAGGGAGTTCATTCTCCTCGTTGTTCTCCATCCCTCACCTAAGGCCAATATGGTCGGTGGCGTCAGCCTCTGGTCGGTGGGGTTGGGGTGTAGGAGGCAGGAGTAGCTCCTCGTTAGCTCAATTCCTTTCTCGTCGATACAGCATTGGATGCAGCATAGCAGATGGACTTCACAGAGAGAGCTATGAAGCTTCATAGTTAACGGCATCAGGGAGCCCCTCTTTTCTATAAGGGAGTGGGAGGAGCAGTAGGGGAGGGAGGGCCCCGCCCTATTCTATGGTAGCGGGTTTGGCGAGAAAGTAGATTCCTTGCCCTCAGGTGGCACGCACCTTTATCGAGTGAGAACTCCAGGGAGTTGAATAAGGGAGGGCAGAAGATGCTGGGCTCAACTGGTTCAATCGAGGCCCTACTATTCTAATGGGCAAGAAACCATCGGGAAGCCCTACGGCAAGAAAGTGCCCCCTACTATCTAAAGGGCGAGTTCCCCCTCCCCGTAGGGCCCTTTATAATAGCCGGGGCCGCCCTACTATTCTATAGGCAAGAAAGTATCCGCCCCATAGAATAGTAGGCACCCCAGGCCTTCACGTTGAGTAGTTAAGGTACCCCCTTACTATTGATAGTAGATATTGCATACGTTATATCGGGCCATAGCTTCCAACGGCCCCATAGAATAGTAGGGCTCCTCACCCCCGGTTGATCCGAGCAAAGGAGGGAGTAATTACTGAACTGTAGGAGGGAGAGACCGTCATGATAGCTACCCGGATTGCAGTTGAAGGGACTCAACCGCCCATAGCCCCCTACTATTATAAAGGGGCCCTACTATTCGGGGGGCCCTTTTTTATATAATTGCAGGGAAGGGAAGAAAGCATGCTCAAGAGAAAGGAGTGCCCCTACGGCAGTCAGGTAGGGTTTAGAGCTAGCCTAACTTCGACAACTAATCTACCATAGCTGGGTGGGGGAAGGAAAACTACCATAACCATAGCTGGGTGGGGGCAGCAGGAAAGTGAACAAGAACAAGGCGGGATAGAATCATTCTGTTTGGATGGGCCGGGATATAAGTCCTGAACCGGGCTCCATCCCTCACCCACTGGGATTTGTTACGGCACATCCGACCATCCGGCACATCCGAAACTCCGAGGACCATCCCAACATAGAGTTGAGTTGTCTCCTTGCCCATGAACACCCACGGTCGATAAGGTGCCTTCCTCCCCTCGTCGATAAGGTGCCTTCCTCCCGAAGGAAAGCAAGCATCGTTCATTGTCCCCATTAGAATAGTAGGGCCTGCCTGTTAGGCTATCACGTAGAGAAGCCTTACCGCAGCAGGGTGAGGGATGGTCACAAGCTTCATTCAACTATCCAGTATTGTATCCATAGAATAGTAGGGGCCTCCCCGGTCAAATGTATGTTCTCCCCGCCCGTTATTCAATATAGAATAGACGGCGGCTTCATTGGATTGTTCCCGGTAACGAGGAGCTAGGAAGGTAGTGATTCTCCTTCCACACGGAGGGAGGCTTAAGCTATAGTTGATTACCTGGGTGGGGCCCCCCTTTCTAATATAGGCCCTACCTGGTAATATCTTCTCTGAGAACCTTCCCTAAGGAATATATGGTCGGTGGGGTTTGTGGGGGCACCGTCCATCCTTTCACCCCGGGGCCACACCCTCGGTGGCCCCATAGAATTGTAGGCTCTTCATGGATGGAAACCCAGCACCACCTCCCCTACTATTTGAAAGGGCACCTCCTATTACCTTTGGACAGCACGCACCACCTTCAGGAGGGGACGCTCCATCGGGGCCATCCTTTACACCCTCGGTGGCGGGCAACAGTTGTTCTTACCATCCCGCCTTATAATAGTAGGCCCTACGGGGCTGCATCCCTCACCGGGCCATCCCCCACCTCCGGATAGCACTAACTCTGGTAATCCCACCTTTTTGTTCTCTGGGCTTTCTGTGCAGAGGAAGGGAGTTCTAGCTAAACTAGCTAATAGCGGGTTGCCGGCTTTTAGGACAACTATTATGGAAGGGCGGGCCCTTCAATTCTATCAAAAAGGGTTCTATATAGAAGGGGCGGGAATTCTATCAAAAAGGCAACTATCAAAAAGGGCCGATGATATATGCGGGCAACTATCAAAAAGGGCCGATGATATATGCGGGCAACTATCAAAAAGGGCCGCCGATGATATATGCGGGCAACTATCAAAAAGGGTTATATAAAAAAGGGCCGCCGATGATATATGCGGGCAACTATCAAAAAGGGCCACCGATGATATATGCGGGCCCTTCCCCTTCAAATATAGGGTAGGGTAGGGTAGGGTAGGGTAGGGTAGGGTAGGGTAGGGTAGGGTAGGGTAGGGTAGGGTAGGGTAGGGGGTAGGGGGTAGGGGGCCGAGCCCGTTCACTATTATGAGGAACAGTTTCTAGTCGGGTTAGATGGCCCCCTTAGATTAGTAGGGCCCTTATAAATTATAGGCGGCACAACAGCCAATCGATCTCTCCCGCCTACTATAGATAGTCGGGCTCCATATCGATCTATTGGTGGATAGCCGGGCATGTTACGTATAGAATCTGGCCGGTCAACTATCGAACTATAAACCATCCCATGTTCGGGATCCATCGTACAGAACCATCACAACCTCAATCACACGCCCCCCCTATCTATACCTGGCCCTTGAGAATAGTAGGGCCCCCCCTATATTATAAAGGGCCCCCGGCAGGCAAATTATGTTGTATGGATCTAAGCCGGATTAATGCCCAAGTGGATGGATGTAACAAGGTGAGCCGAAGGCCCCGGCTCTTCCACCTAAGTTCCCACCCCGGTTCCATTCAAGGTAGTCCCCCTAGGTTCTTACTCCCCATTCTAGTTGTTCCATCATGGGCAGAGCCCTCGCCAGTGACAGTTCCTCCATACGGCAGCGTGGGCCCCTACTATTCTATGGCGAAGTGGTGGCATCTGTCTGTCGGCAAGCGGGCAGCCCTTCGCGAATAGTAGGGCGGTGAAGAGATAATTGGGTTCGCTGATGCTGACTGGTGTCAGCCCTTAAATGGCATTACAAAAGATCTGTTCCCGTCCTGTTGGTGGTAGTGTGGCTTGGTTCCTTCAATCTTGCAACAATCGATGCATTCCTTAGATTGTATTGTTCCCCGTCCTTTCCGGCTGGATCCGCGAATAGTAGGGCTTGGCTGTCAGCAGCACAGCAGTAGTTTCTGGCGCAGCATCCTCCTTTCAGCAGCAGTTCTGCTTGCCTTCCTTCATTATGCCCTCCAAGAACGCCATGGCATTCCGTCCGCTAGCTCTACAGAGTCGCCCATCGGGGGCCCACGGACTAAAGGATTAACTACTAGACTATGATATTAGATAGATAGAGAGGTCCGGATGGCCCTATTATCAGATTATTCCCCGCCCGCCGATGATATAAAGGGGCTAATATAGGGCTATGGTCAAATTCTATGGGGCCCGGGAATTCATGATATTACGGGCCTAATGAAACCCATTCTTCATTGCGGACAACTTTAGATAGAAGCTTAGCTGTCTATATACGTCACATGTCTCAATAAGCTGGCGAACCCATTGCTTTGAGCTCGGGTGGGCCGTTCCTTATTAATCAGCCTGCCCCCGTAGGGCCCGGCCCCTTTAATAGGGCGGGGGTAGGGAACTTACCTGAACGCTAGTGAAGGTGAGGCCCTGGCCCCGGGCGGGCCACCCACCCAACTATCGAGTCCCTCCCAACAACTATAAAGGTCCATTGCCCGCCCCTTTTTCATATTCGGGGGGCATATTCTTCCTCTGCTTGCTGGGAGAACACCGCCAATTCAATATATATATTCCCGTAACCTTTCCGGCTGCCCTATAGATAGTAAGGCTGAAGAATGAAGATAAAAGGGAGCTTGAATGAAAGCAACCATTCAGCACAAAGTCTAACACTAGGTAGATACTATTATCTCTACTCGGAGCTTAACTGCCATAGTAGTAGGGGTAGGGGTTCTAAAGGCAGATTCTATACGCCTGTGGGGTTGGGTGGGGGGCATAGTCGCCCCCAACTAGAATTGCCCACTAGAACTATAGGGGCAATGGCAACAATAGAATACCCTTTTCAGGCAGGCGAATAGTAGGGCCCGTGCAGGCCCCCTTTCATATTATTGTAGGGGCCCGCATAGAATAGTAGGGGCCCAACTAGATAGTAGGGCGGGTGGTCGCTAAAGAAGCAGTTGAGTGTTCATCCGGTAATGGATGTTTATGCTGCAACAAGAAATCCCCGGCCCCTCCCGCCCATTATTAGAAAGGGGGGGGGCCGGTGCAGAGGTAGATTATTGTAGGGCCATAGAATAGTAGGGGCCCGGGGGCTCGGAATCCAACAATATCTACTCCCACCCAGAATCACCTCCCGAACTGAATGCGACGCTCCCCTCTCATTCCCAGTTGAGAGAATGAACGCACCGCTGATAGCTCCTGCCTTTGCCCTACTATTTCTAAGGCGCACAAGCAGGATTCGGGGATACGAACGAACCCTTTATAATAGTAGGGCACCGGGCCGGGGACCGATGGGAAGAAACATAACATTCCGTAACACCCAACGAACCTTGATAGTTACTTCTATGTTCATCCACATGAAGACTCTCCCCATAGAATTGTAGGGGCGAAGGGGGGAGGAACTATACCCCCCGCCCATCCCCATGCACAAGAAGAGCGAATTCACGCGGATGTGTGCTTAGCGGAGGGACAGACCACATTCATTTTGCCCAGCGGCCCACTATTGAATCGAGGTCAGGCTGCATTTGCAGAACTGATAACCGGATCAGCGGCGATGGCCCTACCCTTCTAACAACCACTACATGCGCAATAAAAGGTGGTCCAGGCCGGCACATTCTCCCACTGCAGCGTTAGAAGTGCTGGGGTGGGGCTCACCTTACCTTCCACATCGATAGTTGAGTTCTTCAATGAAGGGCATGAATGTTACGTATAGAATCTCGAGCGGGGACCTTCTATTCCGGCATTTCTCACCCTGCTTCCATAATGGCAGAACTACTATTATTCCCAACCCAACAACAACTAGCCTATAGAATGGTAGGGCCGTGCAGAACTATAGTTTCCCTGCATATGAACCACCCGCCCTACGGGCCCATGTCTATATAGGGCCGTTGCCCTCCCACCCGGATAGCCTAAGGGTTGGCCCTTTACTATATTGGGGCACGTTGACTTGCCGTTGCCCGGATATACGTTGGGCCAGATTCTATACGTAACATGGGTGGGCCCCTACTATTCATAGCCAGGGAGTCGATTCCAGCAGGCAGATTCTATACGTAACATGGGGAGTGCACCACCTCCCAGGAGTAGGGCCCAAGATAAGAAGGATGTTTGAATGGGCCCGGGTGGGTGGGAGGAGACGGGTCGGAAGCCGGCTTCAATTCCGCCCTTCTTGAACCCCCCCACCCAATAAAAGAAGTGCACCCCAGCCGGGGCGCCAAGACTCGACAACTGCCCCATATATAGATAGGCCACCCCACCTACCCACCGGAAACATGATTGATTGAAAGAACCTGGCTAAGTCTCCTCCCACCCACCCCGGGGGCCGGGGGAAGTCCTATCATCCCACCTATCTATAATCCCCCCCACCCCCCCCTCCTATATAAATTGAGTTGGAGGAGTTAGAGTCTAGATAGGGAGGGGCCCTCAACCTTCTGAAGTCGGTTGCCCGTCCCGTCGGCCCCTATCCCTATATATACCCGGGGGGAGCGCCCTATACCTATATAGAATAGATAGCTACCGATCATTGGCCCTCGAGTGCCATATATTTTGGGGGTTCTAGGCCCTTCAATATATTATTCCCCGCCCTACCGTGCATTTTTCATATTATTCGGCTGCTAGTATAGTTATATACATTGCCTCCCGCAGCTATAATGGTTCTCAGCAGGGGGCTTATTAATTAGCCTGCTAGAGGTTGGGTGGGAGGAGATAGCTGTCTCCTTTCTCACCAAACCGCGACCAAATGACTTCTCCAAATGACGACTTCTATAACTCGCTCGGAGCGAGCATACTCGCCAGCAGCAAAACATAACCAGTTCACACCGCCCTACTATTCTATTGGTTGCCCCACACTAATCTACCTCCAAGCAGGGGGGGCCCGGGGTAGGAGGAGATAGTTGCCCATAGAATTGTAGGGCGCCCCCCGCCGGGCGGGCCAGGCGTATAGAATCGCCCCCCTCTTTATTATTGTGGGAGGGCCCCTCAAATTATATGGTAGGGCACGGCGATAGATAGTTGTGCCGTTTTGGCCCGGGTATAGTTGGACAGCTAACCGAACCGGCTCCGGGCACTCGCTGGGAATGACTCTATTCGTGAAAGAAATTCTTTCTGATTCTATACGCCTTATATTAACTAGACTAGCAGCCCCCTCAAAAGAAAATTGATCGAAGCCGAGCGGGGAACTATATTAGCAGCTACCTAATCTACTTCAGCGGGGGGGCCCGGCCCCTTTAATAGTAGGGCGGGTGGAAGGGAGATGAAGGTCTAAAAATGAGTTAGTTCTCTCGGGTGAGTATGCTGGACGTTGGGAAATAAATGGTCAAAACTCATTGAACTATATCGTGCCCCCCAGGTTCCATAAAGACCTCCCACCCCAGGCTCTTTAGAGACTCGACCATCGGGAGAGGTTTGGCCTCACCCTTTCTCTCGGGTGAGTCTGGGTTTGGGGTGGGGCCGCCCCGGCCGAGCCCTATAGATATATGGGGCGAGCTACGTCTTTCTACGGAGATAGCTGCCCCTATATAGTAAAGGGCCGGCTAATTGGTTACGAGGTGCAGAGAGAACCCCATGCCATCGAGAAATAACTCCTGCCTGGCCCTATTATAGTAAAGGGCGGGATCCTTATCCTCTCAGTGCTTGCCCCATGCGATTCTTCGGCAGCTGTCCCGTTCTGCCTAGAGTGAGATGGGGAGAAATCTCATCAATTTATGGCACTCCTACAATGATTGATGAGGTTGAGCATAGTCGGTTAGTGACCGGTAAATCTAAGCTATCGGCCCTACGGGGCGCCGATATATAGAATAAGGGCCCGGCTATAGTTGGTGGTTGAGAGATCGATTCTTTTGGGGTGGGAGGAGATAGTTACGGTAGCAGAGGCCCTGGGTGCCGAGTGGTTGGCTTGATCGGGCATGTCGGGATGAAGTTGTTGGTGAAGGATTGGGTACCGAGTTTGAGAGCGGGGGCCAACTCTATATTGTTGGTCAGTGAAGGATGAGGTGGGAGGTGAAGGATGAGGTGGTTGGTTCGAGGCCCATATCTAGGGGATTGGCCCGCGAAGGGGTTCGATCCTTTCTCGCTCGCGAACCAACCTATCCGCCCTATATACCTATCTGGCACCCCTTCGCGAATAGTAGGGCCCAACCTGGATTGGCCCGCGAAGGGGGTGAGATCCTTGACTCGATCCTCTCCCCGGGGGGCCCCTATTAGATTATTCCCCGCTTCGATCCCATCCATGACGATAAGGAACCAACCAACATGCCCAGGATTGGTCGTTGGCCCCTACCCTACCTACCCTACCCAAGAAGGAGGGAGGGGTTGGCATGTTGGGCCTCCCACCCGCCCATAGCCTTTTTGCCCGGGGCCCTTTTTTTCTATTGTTCGAGTGCCTATTGTTTCTTTAGGCATCCCCAACAACTAATCTACTTCAGCGGGGGGCTCCCACATGAACTGCAGGGTTGGCTCGATTGATTCCTCCATTCAAGTCCCCTTGGATCGGTTCATTGATTACAGGATGGAATGAAGGAAGGGTTGCCTTCAAATTATATGGGGCCGGCCCCTCTATATTATTATTATTGGGTGGGTGGGAGGCTATAGATCGGGGTGGGCCCATGGGTGGGAGGGAAACTAGCCGTTCTGGGATGGGTGGCCCCTAACATTCTATAGGCCCCTACCCCTACCCCTACCCCGGCCCCGGCCCCGGCAGGGCCCGCCCCGCATTTTATATAGGGGGCCCCCGCCCCGCCCCGCATTTTATATAGTGGGCCCGCCCCCCTATATAAAATGCGGGTATGCGGGGCCCCGCATTTTATATAGTGGGCCCGCCCCGCATTTTATATAGTGGGCCCGCCCCGCCCCGCATTTTATATAGTGGGCCCCCTACTATTATAAAGGGCGGCCCCGGCGGGCCCGCATTTTATATAGGGGGCCCTTTTTATATAGTTGGGGGCAAGGGCCCGCCCTACTATTATAAAGCCCGCCCCGCCCCGCATTTTATATAGTGGGCGGGGTATTTGAGCCTTATTGATTCGACTAGAAAGGGGTGGGCCGATCTCCTATCGGCAATAGAAGGAGGAGCCCTACTATTTAAGGCGCCCTTTTTTATATAGTTGGCCCCCCGACTATAGTTTAGAAAGGTGGAGAGTTCTCTCTCATACTGTAGAGAACAAACTATCTAGAGTAGGGCGTCGAGAACTCGACGTATTCTGGCATGCAGAAAACTGGAGCGGGACAGTTCTAATAGTGATCCGGATCTATTAACCGCCGACATAGTGTAGTGATCCAGAGAGTAACTCTCAGAGCCCTACTCTATAATGGGCCCGTCGCCCCTTCCGAATCTATCTGTTTGATTAATATGAGACCTGGCCTATAGAATCAATAGGGTCCGTTCGATTCCCCCCTCTTCCTCCAGATATTCTCGTATTACGTACGTAATATGGACTGCATCACTACCACCCCTACTATCTATAGGGCCACCCCTACTCTCTATAGGGAGTAGTTGGATAGTGATAAATAGGAAAGGGCCGGGCTTCTCAACAGCTACGGAATGATGGGAGAAGGGGCCCCATTATAGAGTAGGGCCACTACCCACTTTTAGCCCCACAATAACTATTCCCTCCCTCCCGACTATGCCCCCCACCCCCCCCCTCATCTGAATGGTTGTGAGGGTGAGGGTTAACCTTTAGAATAGTTATCTACCGCCCACTAGAACTATAGGCCCTTACCTTCCCTTGCCGAATAGTAGGGCATTCAGGTAAGTAAGACTACCATAGAATTTGAGGTAGGGTGCATGTGAACAGGGTGGGAATCTATAGTTGCCCACACACCCGGGAACCCAGAAAACCACGTCTGCAGTAGGGCCCATATAATAGTAGGGGCCCATAGAATTGTAGGGGCGGGGCTGATGGTGCGTGCTGAAACGACTTAAGCGTGTGATGGATGCGTACTATGGGGTGTACAATAGGCATGATAGGGAGCATGTTGGGCATATACAAGGAACGGATCGATCCATCACTTGCTGGAACACCAGATCTAGGAACAACTGAGAATGGCGGGGATCAATTGATTGGAACACTGGTAAATGTCGGAACATCACCTCTTGGCCCAACCCATTTTTTGGGGGGAACACGGGAAAGAATCGAACAGAACTCTTAGGAGCACAAGCTTATGTCGGAACATCCCCCTATATTAATATTGGGCACTTGGAACACTCTATAATGCTGGCCCTTTATAATATAGGGCGCTTGCTTATTGGAACACTAGCAAACGCATATGCGTTACAAAGCTTCTAGGAACCCTATAGAAGTAATAGGCAGATCTTGGAACATAACTTATATGAGTAATAGGCTATGTCGGAACATCGAGCGATTTCTGCTGGAACATCAGGCCTAAGTAGGAGCTACAGGGTATATACAGATCCGGTTCCAGATCGCCCTATATAATTTGAGGCAGTTACCAATAAGCTTACCGTTACGCCGTGATGGATGCATACGGTAATTTGGTCGGTAGCATAGGAAGTCAAAAAGACATCATAGTAAGAGACAGAGTCAGGCCAATAATAGAATAAGGGCGGTTTCATCTTTTTACCTTCCATAGATCCGTTCACCAGAAGCCCCTACTATTATATTGGGCAAGCAGCACCCCCTACTATTATATTGGGCAGTAGTTTCAGTAGCAGATCCCAATGCAGAGCCAATTCCAGAGTGAGCATTCCTTCCCGCTCCAGCGGAGCGGTATTCCTTCCTATTCTACATAGATATTTGGTCCCGATGAACCATTCCTTCCTTTTTACCATGTATGTAAGGTTTATGACCCGGTTGTTGAAGATCCATATCCCGTGCCAGTAGACTCCATTGACCGATAAGGATAGACCATTGACCAATATATCATAGATAGATGGGGATGCAAGATTGGCCACAGGCCCCTACTATTCGCGAAGGGGGCCGGCAAGGGCCGGCTATTCGGCAAGGGCCGGCTATTCGGCAAGGGCCCTACCCCGGCGGGCCTCAAAAAACTACAGCCCAATCCAACTATATCAAAAGGGCAGGTTGGGCCCTCAAATCACTTGGGCCCTCAAATCACACTTCGAATTTTGGAGGCGGCACCAATCTCGTACTGCTAGCCTGCTTAGACCATGCCCATCTCTCCTGATCGATCGGCCGGGTGACCCCTTCTTTATCAGCTGTTGATCGGCGCTCTCACTATCTATCCATCGATCAGGCTTTCGAGCGGCGGAGGACGGATCGCCATAAGAAACTATAGGCAGAAACGAGGGGGTTGCGAAAGGAAGAATTGCGTCTCCTATTCACCACATCTGCTTGAAGGACTTGGAGAAGGAATAGAGCGTTCATACGTATTTAGAGTTGAGCCCCGCGAACCATTAGATGCGCCTTCTATATATAGTTGTAAGTAAGGTATATGTACATTATGATCGTGTTATGTGTAGGTACCCGCCCTACTTGAAACACCCGGCAGTTTCATAATCCGTTCCAGAACCCGTAGATCCGGTTACCGGCGATGGCAGCAGCATAGTCAGGTGCACGGCCGGCAGAGTCAGAGATAGAGGTGGTTGTAGTTGACTTTGTTGATCCAGTCCTTGGAGCTTTATTAGATTGATTCAGTTTATCTATAACCAGTTGACCATGTTAATCCACTAATGGAAGCACTAGTCTCAGCAGCACCATTGATATCCCCTGGCGGGGGACCCGGAATCAGAAGTTGACCGAGCCGGCACGCACCTGGAGCAAAGTCATAGGCAAGAGCTTCGGTGGGAGAGGCATCACCCGTAGCCGTCGTAGTGAGCATCTCGGGACGGACCAATAACAGAGTGGCGTATGGGCAGCTTCGTTCTATGGCGGTTCAAGCTAGCACCCGTTTCAGCATCATATCGCTCAGTTCCGAATCCATAAGAGGCGGAGTCCCCAGCATATCGAGACCGAGTAGCTATAGCAGATCCATTACGAGATCGATACCCCGGGGCGCCATTATAGACCAGTTTGAGATTCTCCAGTTCTATATCGAGCCTATTGTTTCTTTAGGGCCCACGAAAGCAACTATAGCCATAGAATAGTAGGGGCCGGTGCTGGCTTTGTTGCGGGTTAAACTGGGATTGGATCCTATTCTGTGAGGCCTTTAGAATAGTAGGGCGCCTTTCTTCCAACTGTAGATGCCTCCTCTGCTTACGCCACTGGCGAATCCGCTCACTATGGCTATTCAACTTTTGAGAACTCCGAGCCCTACTATTCTCCAAAAGGGGGCCCATTATTGAGAGATAGGGCATGGGATTGCTAAACGAAGCCTCAGTCCTTATCTTTCAAACCCCAGAAAACCGATGATTTCGCAGCCCTATCTGCACAATTCTAGTTGTTAGTGAAGGTGCAGTGGGGGGCTTGGCGGGTGCCCTTCTTCTTGAACTCTATCAAAGTTGATTCTATACGTAACATGCCCCCTCCCCCCTCTATTATATGCGGGTAAAGGGCGCCCGGGGCCCGAATAATAGCCCTTTACCCGCATATAATAGTAGGGGCCCCCCAACTATATAAAATGCGGCCCCCCCCACCCCCCATTATAAGTTGATAAGCCCTACTATTATATGCGGGGGGGCCCCCGCCCCCAACTAATAGTAGGGTATAAAAAAGGGCCCTTTAAAGGCCTTTAAAGGCCTTTACAATAATCTGCCCTTTATATCATCGGCGGGGCGGGGCGGCAATAATCTGCCCTTTATATCATCTAGGGCCTTTACCTTTATAATAGGGCGGGGTAGGGGTAGGGGTAGGGGTAGGGGTAGGGGTAGGGGTAGGGGTAGGGGGCTATGGTTCTGCACCAGCAGCTAGTTGCTATAGTTCCCACCTGAACACTCATGTTACGTATAGAATCTTGGACACTATCGCCCTACCTCTGCACGCACGCCCCTTTTTCTATAGTTGGCCGGAAAGCCCCTACTATTCTTACGGGGGCGCTTGGACAAGTCGTTTTTGACCCCGGTTATCACGTAATCAAAGAACGCAGCGGTGCGATTCTATACGTAACATGAATAATAGAATAATAGGGGCCCTACCATTCTATAGGTTATCGCGTAATCTTCGTCGGGGTGGGAGCCCATAGAATTGTAGGGGGGCATCAGCCCCATTAGAATTGTAGGGGGCCCCCCATATAATAGTAGGGCGGCCTGCTGCCTGGGGTAGGGCGTGCTTTTCTAGTTGGGGGGCTGCCTGCCATGGCATCAGCCTTAGCGAATTCTATCAAAAAGGCCCCTTCCCCTTGCCCCTTTAAATAGTAGGGGGTAGGGGGGTAGGGGGGGCCACCCTGCTGATGAACCCATAGAATTGTAGGGAATCAGCCCCTACCATTCTAAAGGGGAAGCTAGCCCTTTAGAATGGTAGGGGGCTAGAATAAGCAATAGTTGAGTGGGGATTCCCAGAGGGGACCTTGTACCGGCATACCAATCAGACAGTCATGATGGCCGTTCCATCGATTCCCAGGTTCGTTGCTCAGGTGCCAGATTCTAAGAAGCCGTTGCCCGGTAGGGCTCTCCAGGAATTGTTACTGTTCCTAAAAAACACCACCCCCCCAACTATATAAAAAAGGCCTCATTGAATTCGGATGAGTGTTAACCTGCTGATTCTATCGCCTCAGAGTCTGCCTTACCACCTATGGAGTAGGACCATGTTGAGTGGCCAGTCTTCTCGGGTGCTGGCTGTTGGAGAACGGGGAGGAGAAGAGATGCTGGTGGGTGGATGAACGTTCGAGTCTTCAGTGATCCGATCTGCTACAGGGGTTGCTTCAGTGGCCCTCTCCCGACAAAAAAAGAGTGGTTCTTCCGTCTGTGAGGCTGATGCATGTCAGCATCCCCCATAGCCTTTTTGCCCTACTATTCGCCGGCCCTTTTTTCTATTGTTCGAGCGGCCTGACCCACTTATCTCTATCTGCTGCCCTACTATTCGCCCTTACTATCTATAGGCGGCCCGCCCCTACTATTCTATGGGCTATAGTCGAGGATTCAACTTTCTCATACGTACCCGGGCCCGTGTATTCAAATCCGATAGTGGGAGCCCCTTGCCCCTTATAATAGTAGGGGTAGGGCCCTGGCCCCGGGCGGGGGTAGGGGCCTCCAAAGCATCCAGATCAAGACCCAGAAAGACTTACTGACCCACCACCAGTAGCAGATCCAATTCCAGTACCGAATCCAGTACCATATCCAGCAGATCTAGTTCCAGGCAACTATATAAAAAAGGGCGTAGAGCCGATTCTTCAGAGCAACTATAGTTTAGTTGCCGCAGTTCCAGTTCCAGGTCCCCCACTCTCTATAGGGCAGCCCCTACTATTATAAAGGGCCCCCCCTCTTTATATTCTTGTCCACCAGCAGCAGATACAGAGCCATAGCCTACAGCAGTAGCATCCGTTAAAGATCTTCCAAACACAACTATAGTTTACCTTGTACCAGTCTATCCGTAACCCCTAGCAGTTGTTTCGGATCCTCCGAATGCGAAGGTAGCATCTGAGCAAGCCCCAGCAACTATAGTTGCAAGCCACCAGCCACGACCCTCGCTCGCCTAGTCACCACCAGCATATCCACCTTTACAGGTTGCAGACCGGAGCAGCATCCTGAGTAGAATCCTAGGAAGCGTACCCGCCTCGATGAACCGTGGTGCTTGTATCCCAAAGCATCCCCGCCCCTTTAGAATAGTAGGGCCTGGCCCCTTAAAATAGTAGGGCTCCCACCCCCCCCAGGGGCCCCGGCCCGACAGTAGCATCCCTTCCCTTCCGCATCAGTGGACAGAGTCAGCAATGATAGCACGTACAGGCGGTTGAACCATTGATCCAGAACCACCTAGAGCAACGGGCCCTATATCTATATCTCAGGAGCAGAGGTATATGCAGTGGTTGTGGCGGTTTATCCGGAACCAATTGATTCACCAACCCCAGTAACGGATCGAGATGCGGAGCGGAATAATAGAATAATAGGGCCAGCAGCGGAGTAAGCAGAGACAGTAGCGGAGGGAGCAAGGGCAGAACCTCGAAGAACTGGCATACCTTCTTGTTCGATAGCCTGCTGCAGCGCCCCCTCCAGGTTTATAGCCAGTAGCCGGGGCTCCGCCATAGAATAGTAGGGGCCTTTAGAATAGTAGGGCGGGAATCGAATCTCAACTGTGAAGACTGCCTCTGTCGGGGCCCATAGAATAGTAGGGCGGGCTTTGCCCTCCTTTATGGTTCATTCATCCCTCCCCTACTATCTATAAGGCAAGGCCTTGAAACACCCGATCCTCCATTCCGACGCCCTACTATTCTAAAGGGCCGGCTGCTGCTAAACAAACAAGACCGATTGCCAGCTTCTGGGAATGGAATAAAGGGCCTCCCTCCGCCCCCCGCATATAATAGTAGGGCCTTTCAATGCTCCATTGCTCCCTCTCCTGCCCTACTATTCTAATGGGCGTGCGTGTTCTGGTGCAGAGTGGATGGAAGACTCGATCGACATGAAGGCTGCTGGGTATGGATCTCAGCACAACTCGCCCCGTCTCCTCCCACCCCTGCAGGGATGCCCCATAGAGCCATAGCCTAGCCTATAATTTTCCCCGCAACAGGGATAGTTGAGCCTGATGCCCCAGCCTAAGATTAGAGGATGGGCGGCTGTTCAATGAAAGCCTCCTCCCACCAGAACCCACGGATAGAAACAAAGCTTGCCTGGCCGGTAGCCATAGAATTTGATAGCCACCACATCATATTACGTATATAATACGACTGCTGCCCTATATTATAAAGGGGCCACCGCATTCATTCCTTCCAATAAACCGGTGCCCTACCCGGCCCCCCTGCATAAACAGATTATTGCCGTGATGTTATGATCGATCGGACATTGATTGCTTGCTGGAGCGGTTGCTCAGAAGCCTGCATCATCACATGGATCGATCAAAAGTCGGTAGGTTATTTTGTTTCAGAATTCTACAATATCGGAGATCACCGCCCGATTCGGATTTACGACCTGGCTACCGGATCTTATCGGTTGCCGGAGAGAATTTGCTATTGATGAGTTTGCATGCAGAGTCGTGGGCGCTATCTCCATTCTTCTCTTCTGGTCGAGTTGGCCTTTGAGATAGTAGTGGGTCTCGGGCACAACAGCGGGCCTTAGAATTGTAGGGCTGTCTCGATTGATTCATGTTTGTCGATGCAGATATGGATGGCGAAGAGAGGGGAAAGAAGCAAAGACATGTCTAGGCAAACGGGTCTCATTGAGTCTACTGGTCGAGCGGCCATATAATTTGAGGTCCATGGCCCGTGGCGACTGCCTTAGAATAGTAGGGCATGCCCTCAAATTCTATAGGGTGCGGTTGCATGCATGCAAAGGGCCTATAATGGTTCTTAGGCTTACCTGAATGCCCTACTATGGCAAGGTAAGGCTCTTACTATCTATAGGCCTTAGAAGATTATTGTAGGGCATGCCCTCAAATTCTATAGGGGAGTCCGGGCGGGCGTTCAGGCAGGATTCCGCTGGAGTATGATAGCCCATAGAATAGTAGGGCCGATACAGCATTGAACCTGCAGACTGAACCTGGCTGGTTGAATTCCCCTACTATTTGCCCTTTTTTATATAGTTGCCGGGGCCTTCCACCTGCCCATAGAATAGTAGGGCCAACCCTCCATGTTCATGAACATGCAGGGTGCGACAGATTGATTATATACGTCTTTCAACTATATAAAAAAGGGGGGGGGAACCATAGAATAGTAGGGGCCCTCTGCATGCATGTGAACATGCATGCACATGAAGCCCTTTATTCTATTATTCCCGCCCTCTGCATGCATGCACCTTTGCATGCATCTCGATTCCCCGTAGGGGTAACATTCATAATCGCCATAGCCCCCTTTATAATATAGGGGGGCCCTTTTTTCTATTATTGGCGGACGCCCCGCCCTTTCAATATACGGGTCCGCTGCTCAACTGCTCCCCCCAATTCTCATTGTGCATGCAGTTTATGGGCCCTACTATTCTAAAGGCCGATGGTTTCTTAGCGCGGGACTAAGGTCACAACGAGAATGATTAGCGCTTGTTGGTGCGGCGGCCCGCATATATATCAGGAGCGCTTGTTGGTGCGGCCCGGTAGATTATGCTTGTTGGTGCGGCCTGCCGGTGCAGATGCAGGCCCTTTATCTGAAAGGGGCGGTAGATTAGCGCTTGGTGGTGCAGATGCAGGGCTGGAGGGAGGTCTATTATCTACGGGGCCCACAATAATAAAGAGAGGGGGCTAGCTTATTCTAGAAGAATTTCCCCCCTATTAATATTAGTGGACGTTTATAGTTGTTGGAGGTCCTTATGGCATTAGCTTGTTAGAATACGGGGGGGTAGTAAAGTAGGGGGTGGGGAGAGGGGTAGGGGTATTACGTAGAGATGCCAGTGATAGCTGCATCACCAACGGCATAAAGATAGAGATCGATTCGAGATAGTTCCCCAGTTCATCTACCTCTTGATGAATCAGTTCATTAAGCCGTTCATTACTATGCCCCCCACCCCCCCTCTATATTAATTCCCCACACACGCCCCAGCCGCCCCCCCCTCTATATAATTGAGGTAGAAACGTTGGAAGCAGGGTGGGAATAGAAGGTTGCTTAGGTAGCAGTGCCTCCCCTTGATATGTAGAAAATCGGGATATGTAGAAAATTCGGCATCGGTACTCCTATTGGCACTTCAACCATTTGAATGTGCCGGAAGGGGATCGATCTCACCCTAAACCCCATGGCTAGGACTTCTATAAACTTCCTTTTATTGGCCCCCGTTGTTCTGAACCGCTATAACACCATAAAACCCGAAGGTCGGGGGGGCTTCATCACGCTCACCCTTTTTTATATAGTGGGCACCCTTAGCCATCTTTATTTCCATCGAATTCTTAGCCCGCCCCATCGGAGCGAGTGCCGCCACCACCCTTTAGTCACGCATTTCCAAGAGCCATAGGAGCTTCTCTCGGATACAGGTCTAACGCCTGCCTACACATCCCCATCTCCATCGAATATTCTGGAACTGGAACTGGAAAATGTGAGAGCGATTATCTGGTAAGGAATGAAATGAAGGTAAGGTTATCGCTTACCTTTTCAGACTCCCTTACCTTAATGAAATGTGCGGTAAGGCCCGGCTAGATAGTAAGGCAGGCCTTACGTTTCTATAGGGGCTATAGGCGGGGCTATAGGCGGGCGGCGTTAGGCCCTTACCCCCATAAATGTTGGTTGAGAAAAAAACTAAACTCCCACAATTGAATCTGGGCCCCTCTGAAACTTCATTGAACTTTGGGATCGCTCGATAAGCAATATGACATGGGTGGCCTGCACTAATGAATTAAGAATTGCTAGTGCCATCTCCTACCCAAGGTCCAATATCAGCCCGACAATAACTTTATGCCATGCCGGCACGGGAAGAGATTGGAGACGTTGTGATATTCCATATCGCGAACTACTGGAATCGCATGAATCCACTTTGAACTTATCGATGCGGGGGAGATAACGTTTTAACGCATATGTTGTGTAAATGAGGAGGGCAATCCCTCCCCATCCAACATATGCATGCGCCCTATATTATAAAGGGCAATCTGCTTCGCCGCCCTAGGGGCACGTTTGCCAATGTCCACTTACTGCCCCAGGAACCGAGCTGTAGGTGCCGGCTACCCCCTCCTGGCCATAATCTAGCACTTTATCAGCCCCTTATAATAGTAGGGAGGGCTGAACAAGATGCTGTCTTATGGCCAATTTTCTATAGCGATTATAGCCAATGGCTATAACCCCTACTAGAGATTATAGCTAGATTGCTATAACCCCTCTAGAGCGATGGGTCCCTTCAAGCCGTATACCCCACCCTGGCCTGGGTATAGCAAGAGTTGCTATAAGTGAGAACCGATACCCAGCCCATCCAACCGATGGAGATGGGGCGGCTCGATTATCCAATATCCTAGATGGGCTTCTACTTATAGAGGCCGGCATAGAACTGGAGTCAACTATAGAAAAAGGGCGCTCTATGCCTAAAAGATCAGACGGCCCTTAGAATAGTAGGGAACCCGAACCAGGCAGGTAACTACCCAGGTCAACCAAACTGATCTATACGTTACACACCTTCCTGCCCCACTATATTATAAAGGCACACTTGTGAGTTTTGGCACTCTTGTTACCGAGGCCCAATACCAGACCCCGAAGGAGGGATGGTATTGAATAGGCCGAGTAGGGTAGGAACGGCAGGAGAGGTAGGAATCCCTACGGGCCAGCCAGGATAGAAAGAAAGGTAGGACTATTTGTCTATCTAAGAAAGAAAGGTAGGCGGGCCAGGATACCTATATAGAATTATAGAACCTTCCTCGATCTCTGCAAAGCTGACCGACTGAGGGTAAGGGACCAGGGGCCCGAACCTGAAGAAGGGAAGCATGGGGCCTTATAATAGTAGGGCCCTACCCGGCTAAAGAAAAAGAAAGGGGGGGCCCTCTGCACGCATTCTTTCTTTTAGGCTGGTGGCAAGAATGGGCAGGCCCAATATAGTATAAGGCGCTTGGCTTGTATTATTTTGCCCTACTATCTATAGGCCTGGGCAAGCGAACTAATTTTTTGCTGGGCAAGCTTGTTACTAGAACTAACCGGGTGGCTCGTATAATAACTCTAACATGAAAAGTGAACCTTCGTTCGTGTTACCATCCCGGGATCAAAGAAAAAGAATGGGAGGAACTTTTGTTTTGTTGGGCATGCATTAATATCTTGGGGTTGGGCATGCATTAATATCTGTCCTTCCTGCCTGCCCAGGCCAGGATAGGTGTGAAAAAAAGGAAGGGGAAGGGCCCCCCTATATTAGAAAGGGCCGCCCCCCTATATTAGAAAGGGGAGGGGCCCGCATTTTCTAGAGTTGGCCCAACTATTCTCGAAGGCCTACTATTCTATTATCGCCAGAGTGGAGTCCCCCCTTAGAATAGTAGGGCGTTTTGACTGGTGCCCCTCCCTTTTGACCTAATCAATATGGAACTATATATTCTACGTAACACGGGGCCAAATTGACGCGATAAAGAGATGAAATGGCATCCATCTGCTGCTGTATCCGCTCCATCTGCTGCTGTATCCGCTTAGCCGGGAGTATCCGCTGCGCTGCTAGCTTTCATTATCCTAGCACCCTTGCTGAGAGAATTCAGTGCTTCAAAACTGCTGCCCTTGCCGAATAGTAGGCTGCTGCCCTTGCCGAATAGTAGGCTGCTGCCTACATTCGCTGCTGCCCTCTGCCCTTGCCGAATAGTAGGCTGCTGCCCTTGCCGAATAGTAGGCTGCTGCCTACATTCGCTGCTGCCCTCTGCCCTTGCCGAATAGTAGGCTGCTGCCCTTGCCGAATAGTAGGCTGCTGCCGCTGCCCTTGCCGAATAGTAGGCTGCTGCCTACATTCTAGAGGGGTGCTGGCCTACAATTCGGCTAGGGGTGCTGCTGTGCTGCTAATGTGCTGCCTGCTGAGAAGCAGAAAGTGCTGCTGGTGCAGAAGCTTTAAGATTCTATGGATATAGTTGCCTTTATAATATAGGGGGCATGTTACGTATAGAATCTAGATGGCCGGCCGGGCCGATAGAACCCGATAGAGAAGTGCCCGGCTGGCGCCCCGGCCAGATTCTATACATAACATGCCGTGGGCAACTAGCTGCTGGCGCAGAAGCCCTATAGAATTTTAGGCCCGGCTCCGCCAACTAGATTCTATAACCGGGCGCACGCGGTTGGTGACGCCGATGTATTGTTGGTTGGGTGGGGGTCACGCCCTGCATGCATCTCCCCACGTGCAATAATCAATCATATCGCATAAACAGATTATTGTGGCAAAGCATGCATGTTACATATAGAATATCCCTACCTCTGCATGCACGCACCCCGATCAGCCGTAATAAGCGAAGGAGGCCCGCCACCCTGCATTTCCTCCTTCTCCCTCAACATCCATGGGTATGAATGCAGAGGGCCTCTGCATGCACACTACTTCTCCTCTTCCCCCTACTCTTCAGATGCCAGGTGGTTTGCTGGGGATGCAGGGATCCGACTGCATGCACACTGCAGATCAACAAGAACATTAGTGGCTATAGTAACGCGCAGAAGCCCTATAGAATTTTAGGAAACTCCATTCACGCCTGCAAGCGCCCTATTGCCATTGTAGGGTAGCGGTTGGTGATTCATGCGGCAAAGCATGCATGTTACATAACTAATATCTATAAAAGGTTCGTAGGTAGAATCTTGATCATAACGCTCTCACGGTTCATCCGATCCGGACCAAGAATGTCCAAACCAACCATCGGTAACGAACTACACCTAGTCAGGTCGGGAGGATCAGAATAAGTGAGCGGTTCCTTGTTCGCCCTACGGGGGCACGCTAGCCATATGGTTTGGTTGCAGGCCCCTACTATGGCAAAGGGAAATGAATGGGACCATTTGTGGAGGCATTCTGGCTGGGCCTTGTGTGTGCGCTGATAAATAGGTAGGGGGGGCAGGCAGAGGAGCGGAGCCGATAACCTTTCTCGCTCATTCAGTCGGGGAGCGCCGCTTACGTGCTTTTATATGCTTGCTCTTTCTGCTTGCGACTATTGAAGGAAGAGGGTGCGCTTGCTCTTTTTGCTTGCGACTATTGAAGGAAGAGGGGAGGGATATGAAAGTGAGGAGCCCGGCTCCCATCCCAGTCAAGCACAGGACCCAACTCGAGGGAACACCGACCAGGTTCATGGACCGAACCGGGTAGGAAAGGCGGACCGGCTCACTCCCTACCCTTACTGCCATTGCCTAGATGCAGCCACTCGTTATTATACTATACCCACTCACAAAAAGGAGGCACCCTAGCCTGCCTCCTCCATCTAGCTAGCCTTATGTATAGCCTGGTTGCGAAGCATGCCTCATATAGAATCGTGAGCTGTATGTCAAAAAAGAATGGCCATAGAACCCTACTATTCTAAAGGGGGGGCCAGCCGCCCAACTACTGAATTTTGAGGGGAATAAATTCTAATAATAATAGGGGCAGTGGTTGGTCATTCTTGATTGATTTAGAACAGTAATTACGAACTATATAAAAAAGGGCATCGTATGGGATCTCCGCTCTCATAATGAGAATATTTGCCCTTAGGGGAAAAATATGGGGGAGGAGAATGAGGAGGTATATGAAAGCAGAACAAGCACCCTATGGCAGCCTCCCCCAGGACCATCAGTTCTCAGAGATTTATGATCAGGTCCATGCCCAAGCCCTTTATAGATAGTAGGCAGGAAGCCCCTTTTCTATTATTCCCACTGCCTGCCAAAAAAAAGAACAAATGGATAAAGAGCCCCTACTATTATAAAGGGCAGCCAAGGATCAGCCACTTCCTGCCCCACCTGTCCCAATTCAATCTCAGGCGAGCAGGTGTATCCTAAAGGCCAGCCAATTTTCACTACTATGGGCTAAGGGTACAGGAGGTTTGGGTAAATAAGAGCAAGGGCCAGCCTCCTTGGCCGAAGGGGCTAGGTCTAGGGGCTGATCCTAATGCCCCTCCTGCAATCAGGAAAGATTGACAGTCTACATTTCCCCCCCCTACTGCTGAACAGAAGCAACAATAGGAATAAGTTGCCCTACTATTCGCCCTTTTTTATATAGTTGGGGAGGGAGGTTGAGGAAAAGAAGAGACATCAGGAGGCTGATCTCCTTAAGCAACAGCAGCGCCTACTATTCGGCAAGGGCATAAGAAATGGTAAAGAAAAAACTGGAGGCAGAGAAGAATGTTTAGGAGGATAAATTAGTGGCCCTACTATTCGGCAGGGGGGAGGTAGGTAAAACCCAAGACAGCAGAAGGCCTGGTACACATTCTGAAAGAGCAGATAAAGCAGCTGGAAACATATTAAAGAGAGAGGTCAGCTCATGCTATACCTTTTTTCATCCAGCTATCAGATGAATCCAAACTTAGACCAGAAATTGAGACCCTGAACAGGATTAATGCTTCCTATCATGCTAAGAAGAGGGCATTAGAAGATAGAGTGGCAGCCCGGGGAGGCCGCCTATAGAATGGTAGGGGGGAAGGAGTTTCCAGCTAAGTACAGCTGGCCGAGGCACGGGAAGAGATCAACTCACTTAGAGCCCAGCTGGCTGAAGAAAGAGGGAAAAGGCCTCCCCCTACTGTGATCAATCTGGGAGGAGATGACTCAGCCAGAAGTGAAAGGAAAAGGTGGAGGAACTCAGCCTACAAGCTGGCTGCCCCTTTATATCATCGGCTGGAAAAACTTATCGCCCGCCGGGGAGGCTGATCAGGTTGCAAGTCGGAAGGCATTGGCTTAAAAGTGGAAAGAATATCTGAAGAAGCAAGGGAAGAAGCTGCCCTTTATAATATAGGGGGGCCAACTCTAGCCACTCTATAAAATGCGGGCGGGCCCGCATATAATAGGGCGGGGCCGATGAGAGAGCGCATAAGCCTTTAGAGCTTAAAAGGACACAAGTCAGATATGATGAAGCATTAGAAGAGGCCGAGCTGATAGACAAACTAAAGGCCATGAAAAGGAATCTGTGGGAACAGATCGTGGAGGGAAGGACCATCAGGCCCCGATCAGATAGAATATCATTGAGAATTTGATGCCTAAAGAAACAATAGGCAAAAGCAGGTCCAGTCATACTTGGATCAGACCAAAGAGGTTGCCCACAGGGCACATGTGGCAGGAGTGCCCTACTATTCGGCAGGGGCCCTACTATTATAAGGGGGATTCATTCCCTTGAAAACAATGTGGACAACTAGGCCCCTACTATTCTAAGGGGGATTGCCCTACTATTTATATAAGGCCCAACCTATGGACGCTGAGAGCTGCCCCGCATATAATAGTAGGGCTAAACTGAATAATTGGGAAGCCACAGAAAAGAAGTGTACAGCTGCTGCCAGACACATCTATGGATTTATGAATGACCTGGCATCCTTGCAGAGCTGGGGTTTGCCGGATGACCAGTACAAACTCTATGACCCTTACAAGTACGCCCACATGTTGAGAGGAGCTAAGGATAGGTTGTATATTGTGCTAGAAACTGGGAGGATTCCAGAAGGAGCAGACATCATCAATCAACTTATCTCCCCCCCCCCCCCATTTTCAGCATGGGCTGTGACCACTCGTTTGTCCAGGACAGCGCAGCCTATTGATTTCATAGAGCCGAAAACCGAGCTGGATAAGTCATCCAGATTAAAGAGAGGAGGAAGGACAGGAAAATTGGTTTTTCTGAACGAACAAAGGTATATGAATAAAGGGCCTGCTCGATATACCGAATAGGGGAAACTTTGCTTGGGGTTACATGCTCTGTATATGCAGACGCATTTGCTCTCCCTATGCCGGTCCCAACCCCCAGTAGTTCGGGTAGGGGCGGGTGGGAGTTCTAGTTGCTCCCCCTACTATTCTAAAGGGCAAGTTGCCCATTAGAATTGTAGGGCCCATAGAATTTGAGGGCCCTTTTAGATAGTAGGGCGCCCGTAGGGCCAACCGGGCTGACCCAGAAGAGTTGGCCGCATAGAAGAGTTGGTTCTGCACAAACACTTATTTGAAACGTGGGAGTAAAGTGAACTGCCTTTCCCCTTTGATTCCAATCTCGCCCAACCCGACGGCTATCTATAGGCGGCTTCCCCTTACGTGGGGCACGAGCAAGGGCCCCAGGCCCCTACTATTTATATAAGGGGCCGAGATTGAGATAGATAGCTATCTATAGGCGGCGGCCCAAAACGCCCTTACTATCTATAGGCTCACCTTCCCTTTAGAATAGTAGGGGCTATCTCCTCCGGGGGCTAACCTAGGCGGCTGCTATAGGAAATGGAAGTTTTCATGTTCCTTCCCCTCTCGCCAACTATACCCCCCTGCCAGCCCATCCCCACACACAATGCCATTCCTATGTTTTCGCCCATGCGGACATGGATCATTATCGTTTCAAGATGGGTTGCCTCAGTCAGTGAAATCGATGGGATAGCCAAAATGGAGGTAAGGAAGTTACGGGGGGTAACACGTTCGAGTAAGATACGGAGGGTGGGAGGAGACTAAGGGCCCTACCCCTACCCCTATATTTGAAAGGGCCTGCCTATTATTGGGCCTGCTGCAGGGGTAGGGGCGGGTGGAATGGTGCAGGGGTAGGGGCCCCTACTATGGTTCATTAGCCTAAGATTCTATACGTGACATGCCCCCCTCCTACTCTAGAGGATAGGGCCCCCCCCCTCTATAGAATTGAGGGTGCCCTACTATTTAGTTGGGGCCCCTACCCCCGCCCCCCTACCCTACCCTATATTTGAAGGGGAAGGGGAAGGGCCTCATCGGCGGCCCTTTTTTATAGAACCCTTTTTGATAGTTTTCCCTTTTTGATAGTTTTGAAGGGCCCAAACGATAAATAATAGGGCGGGCCTATCATCATTCATTAGGCCCTACGCCCTACCATTCTATAGGCGAAGTTGAAGAGGAGCCCCTACTATTCTAAGCGACATTCTATACGTAACATGCCTTGCCATCCTCAACATGAATTCATTGCTGGTTTCGTACCTCTCCACTTAACTACTCTTGCATTCCAAACTAATCACTCTCCGGGCGGCCCTAGTCATATTATGAGCTAACCCCGCCCTAGTCATATTATTCGCAACCGCCCTTCTTTTATATTATAGAACCCCCGCATTCTATTATGAACCCAACTGAATAGAATAGATTGGGGCGGAGCCCCTTTTTTATATATGCGGCTAATCTCTCCTCCCATCCCCCCCTACCCCTACCCCCGGGAAAGGGGAAAGGCCTAGCGAGCTGCAGTCAAGCCTTTAGAATAGGCAGGGGGACTCTACGGCTGGGACTGCTCGAATGGCAGAGGTAGATTCACTAGGGCCCTACTATTCTAAGGCCCCTACTATTCGGCATCTCCTCTCCGGGTGGGAAACGTTCAGTTCCGCATAGTTGACCGCATCTCTTTTCTATACGTAACATGCCCCACCCCCCGGGCCTATACTAATCTAGGGCAGAAGGTCCCCATTAGAATAGTAGGGCCCCCAGGCCCTACTATTCTAATGGGGAGTTGATTTCGGAGGGGATAGTGGGGTTCACCCTCAGTCTCGTGAATGCCCCTTCAAAACTATCAAAAAGGGCCGCCGATGATATAAAGGGCAATAGTAGGGGTAGGGGTAGGGCGAGGGCCTATCAAAATAATGGCCCTGCTTTCGAATAATATTCTATCGGGGGCATGTTACGTATAGAATCTGGCCATCGGCCCCGTTACCCCCTACGGGAGCTGACGTAATTCTCCCGCTATATAAAAAAGGGCAACCTTGCCTGAACTTACATGAAGGCAAGGGCTCACCACATCTTCACAACCATTCAGATGTGGTTTAGCCGCTCCCCAACAAGGTCACAACTAATATGGAGGGGCAGCCCCTACTATTTGAAGGGCCGAACCAGACCCCATCTAATATAGGCGGCCCTATTATTGAAAGGCCGAGATCCAGTATTAGGGGAATTCCTATGGGTCGGTTGAACAGCTATACGAACCAGACCGCTACTTTGATGAAAGGCGGCCCCTTACGGCGATCAACTATATTAAAATGGGGCGGGGTAGGCCAACTATCAATAAAGGTCGGTTTGCCATATATGTCCGACAGACAAATTCTCCCTTACTATCTATAGGCGAGATCGGGGAATGCCTACTATTTAAAGGGTCGCTTCGTCAGTCATGTGAGCCAGACCCAACTCGGATCATTCGGAGCCCCCCCTTATATAATTGATTAAGTAGTTCATGTTACGTCTAGAATCTTCACTATCGCCTTCCAAACTTTATTTTAGAGTTCTCACTCCGCCTACGGGCAGTTGGGAAGGTTTGTTTGGGCCAACGAACATAATTGTTTTCTTTCCCCGCCCTATTATTTATCGTTCAAGTCCGAATCATCCCATTAGATGGATTGCTTTCCCCCCATCCGGCCAATAGCGTTTCCACCTGCCTCCGCCCCCTCCTCTCATTATTGTACACCCGGCTGCTAGTATGGTTAATAGAAAAGAGGGCCACCTATGCTAGAACATCTGGTTGGTCTGATCCGGAAACTGATGGAAGAAATGAAGTCCCCACCTCCCCGTTCCATCACCTATCTCGCCGCGTAACCTGATCGTACTACTGATCGAGTGCGAATCCCTCTCATGCTGGTGAAGGAACGGGGGGGGGTGGGATGGAGAAGTTGTCCGGTTCAGTGGCCCATCTCCCCTTAGAATAGTAGGGCGATCTCCCCGGTTCCAACCTGTCTTCAAACCTATCACCCCTAGCCGAGGCCGGATCGAAACCAAGTGATCAAGCATTAGAGCTGGAGGCAGGAAGTAAACCGATCGTCTAGCTTTCCCCTGGTCCACCCACCAAGTTGAGCCCTACCCCTACCTGGGTTGGATAGCGCTACCACGAATTGAGTGATGGCTTCCCCGCCTCTCCCTTAGTGACTGGTTGGGCCGATGCTGCCACGGGATATAGGGGATAGGCCGGACCACTATCAGAAACTCAAGAACCAGGGGAGTGCACGCACGCATCGTCTGATCCAAAAGCTTCTCTGAGGAACGGATCCGAATCCCAACTATATCCACCCACCCACCCGGCCCCTTTAGAATAGTAGGGGGGGGGCCCCTACTATTCTAAGGCTAGTCGGTGTCACATCCTTGCCAACAGATAGGGAGATAGGGCCGTTCAATCGATCCCTCAGCTCAAATTATGGGGGGGGATTCTGTCAACGCTCTATTCTCTACCACTCCTTTCCTAGGAAGCAGTGACAGCTATACGTATTAGGAATCGATCAATTGAGAGGGTGGGATGGATGATCGATCAGAAGCTGGTATTCCTCGCGCGCATCCGGGGCCTTCCCTTCTAACCATTAATAGATTCGGATACGATAACCTTTCTCAGGTAGAAGCATATGTCGAGGTGAGGCTGGCGAATCAGCCATCTCAACCAATACCAATATTTCTTCGCATCTTAGGCGTGTCGGGTCAGGCCAACTCTTCTATTTGGCAGGCGGGATAGCTTCTTAATCACCGGAACAGAGAGGCTAGCCCACAGAGATCGGTTTATCGCCGTATCGACGACATGAGCCCTACGGGGGGGATAGATTTGGATCCGTAGCTGCCGGGGTGGGTGGGTGAAAGGCTCCGGGGGCGGTTTCTCGGAAAGATTGATCAATTAATGGCGCCGACGATACTTGCTCAGATGCATGGGGAGGACCACCAATGACTGACAAGGATCGATGCTGGGACCGAGACATGTCAAGAGGGAATGATGAGCCAATGAATGGATCATCGGATCGGTACCCCGCCCAATGAATGGAGGAGCAGGAGATTTGGCAATCACGGGCTACAGAAGCGATGGGAGGTAACCGAGCCAATGCACGGATTGCTCGCCCGGGATCAGACGCACTTAACGATGACCCACCGAATGCCATTTACTCCAATTGTTCCGCCCATAGAATAGTAGGGCAATAATATATTTGATGAGAATGAACAAATAAAGTTGCGTTGCGGGATCAACTTCTTTATTTGTTCCAACTCGGGGCCTTTCCTTTATTCGTTGTTGGGCGGTCGGGGCAAGGGTTCAATTATAGAAAGGGCGGGCAACCTTTATTCGTTGTTGGCCCGCCCTAAAATTCTATGGGCCCAACTCTCAAATAATTAGTGGAAGGGCAACTTCTTTATTTGGTTGGGCAACTCTCAAATCGACGTTTTCAAGTGTCCTGAGAATAATTAGTGGAAGGGCCGTTATCAATTTGCCCTTTTTTATATAGTTGGGCGGGCGGGCCCTGCTTAGATTATTTGGGTAGGGGGGTGAAGATTCTATACGTAACATGCCCACAATGCATTAATCTAAGGGGGGCCCGACCGAGTCTATGGGCTCTATCAATATAATAATAGGGCTCCCACCCCAACTAACATCCTCCCACCCTGCATAGCCACCCACCCCTGCAGCATTCTGTTGTTGATCAACATCTGATCTTGATCCAGTCGCCCTACTATTCTAAAGGGAAGCAGCAGAGCCCCTACTATGGCAAAGGGGCATCATAAGTGACGAGCATCAGTAGATCCAGTACCAGTACCAGTTCTTTCTGTCGATTATGCGGTTGCCCTACTATTAATTAAAGGCCAGCAGCAGTAGCCCTTACTATCCATGGGCACTACCACCAAGGGCATAACATGCCCTACAATTCTAAGGGGGGCAGAGTTCCAGGCAAAGGCAGATCCAAAGCCCGTACTAGTTTTAGATACTATAGTCGCAGATTGAGACGCCCTATATTATAAAGGGCCACCGATTGAAGATCCATATTATGCAGATCCTACAGCGGCATATGAGCCACCAGCATATGAGCTAGATCGAGTGCCCCTTAAAATAGTAGGGCCACTGTTCCAGTTCCGAATCCAGTTGCGGTTGGAGATACGCAGATTGAGACCCTGCGGATCTAGTTGTTTCCTATCTAGTTCCATTTCCTTAGCTACCAAGGCCTATCTCTATATGGGCTCACTCACCAATTCTCCCTCCCACCCCGGGAGACTTTACACGCACATTGATTAGGTAGAAATAATCGGAGGACCCCTTACCTTCATTCCATTCAGGTAAGGGTTAACCTTGAAGAATTTTTTTCTTTGTTTGCCCGGCGGCCCTACTTTCTATAATTGCCCGGCTATTATAAAGGGGCCCCTATCCATAGTAGGGCGCCTATAGATAAGTAGGGCGGCCTTTAGAATAGTAGGGCCCGCCCCGCCGGGGGCATGTTACGTATAGAGGGGTTCAACCTTCGGTTGTGATGATAAGTGGTTGGGGAACAAACAGATCAGTTGTTGGGGAACCGGCACGCCTATCTATAGTAGGGGTGTTCGAAGGTCGGGCCCTTGCCGAATAGCCGGGGGCGCCCTACTATTCGGCAGGGGCCCCCCACCCAACCCCACAGGCGTATAGAACCCCAACCATACTTTGTTTCTCACTGATTTTGGACCCCTACCCCCTTTAGAATAGTAGGGCGATTCATCTATACGTAACATGGGTGGGTAAGGGACAGGCACTACCAATGGCCCCTACTATTCTAAGGCCAACTATATAAAAAAGGGCTGAACGCCCTACTATTCTAAAGGGAAGGTGAGGGTGGGTGGGAACTATAGGCATGCAGGGAGGTTCTCCAATTAATTGGGTAAGCGAGGTTTCTATATTCAGGAAGGAAAAGATTAGCCCTCTATTATTATCATTAAGGTGGAAGGGCGCCAGTGAGCGAATGCGGGTGCTCCAATCTATAATAGGATGGAGGGAAAGATGACTAGCTAGCAATCTAACCTTATGGGCCCTCGGATCAATGCAAGGAAGGTGTGGCCTTTTCCCATTCCCAAT
The DNA here is from genome assembly GCA_027943335.1 of Chamaecyparis obtusa. NCBI lineage: Eukaryota > Viridiplantae > Streptophyta > Pinopsida > Cupressales > Cupressaceae > Chamaecyparis > Chamaecyparis obtusa. Next base: position 38,715 of record BSBK01014156.1, read on the forward strand.
GCTCCCTTCTCCTCCCCCCCCGCTCCGAATTCTAGCATTGGGATCTATATACCAATTCCGAGAGGAGTATCTATCCTAGGATAACAGCATTAGCGTAACCAATCTATGATTGGGGGTAAGGATGAGGGCATCAGAGCGAGGTATGGCAAGAAGCGCGGGGGTTAGGATCTTTCCACTCGATATTTTTCCCCCCTATTATTGCCCTTTTTTTATATATGCGCCCCACCCCCTTTGTAGTTATAGTAGGGGAGGTAATGTCTTAACCAGCGAGATCTCCCCTGCTGGACCAGCAGCTATTATTTCTTTATTCTGCCCTTTAGAATAGTAGGGCCCATAGAATAGTAGGGGCAGAGAGAAAGCATCTATCCTATTGCGCCTAATCCGTGTAGGCAGGGTAATGCTTTGTTTCATCCGCCATAGAATTGTAGGGCCTTCCGGTTGAGTTAACACCTTTGCACCGGCAGGCAGCGCTGTTTCTCAGGAGTCCAGCCCCCGTCTCCTCCCACTGCACCGGGCCCCACCCTTGCCGAATAGTAGGGCCATAGAATTCCCCAGCCGCCTTGCCGGGCCCTTACCCCCTACCATTCTATAGGCTCCCAGGCCTGCCGGGGCCGCTTCGCCCCCGCCGCCGCCGCCGCCTATATAAAAAGGGCAAAAGGGCCCCCAGGGCCCCCAGGGCTATGGCCCCGGCCCTATAGAAACTACAGGGGCCCCGGCGTCTATTATAAAGGCCTGCCTTACTATCTATAGGGCCCGGCAAGGGAAGGCCTTTTTTATATAGGGAGCCATAGCCTAGAATTGATAGGATAGGGGGGGGGGCCTTCCAATAATAGAATAATAGGGGCTCGAGATATAACGTATGGATAGTTGCATTATGGAGTTCCCATCCTCCAGTCACCTCAACTAGTTACCCATCCTCCATCACCCATCCTTGCATCAATCTCGCCCATAGACATTGGGCTGGGGTTAATAATAGTTGGGGCGAGAAGATAGTTATTATGGAGTTCCGGATGGAATGACCCAGCCGCAGGAAAGAAAGAGCCTGTCCTCACCGGATGGACAAAGCAGGCCGGGTGTAGACGCGAGCAGAGAGAGGGGCCCCTACTATTCGCGAGGGCAGTTCAGGCAGCAGAGACTCCTCACTTTCCGATAGGATGTTTCTCAAAAAGAAAGCCGGATGGAGAACTAGAATCCCACCCAACCCGAGGACCTTTCCTTCCCCCTAACAAATTGCCCGGCTCCTCTCCTCAACTTCGTTGCCCCCCCTATATTCAAGTGGGCAAGTGGGCTCCTCTCCTAAACTTCGTATCTGTTACCCCCCGACCCTTCGGACATAAAACCAAGCAAAGGACCAACAAGAGCCCTACTATTCTATGGGCCAATGGATGGGAGCTTGCCCATGAACACCCCCCGGCTATTATAAAGGGGCTCTCCTATCGGATGCCCCTACTATTCTTTCTAAGGGCCCTACTATTCTAATGGCCCTACTATTTGCCCTTATTATAAAGGTTGGGGCATGTTACGTATAGAATATGCCTTTAGAACCATTATAGGCCGGTCAACTATCTTTCTATTTCACTCCCCAGTGATTGAAAAATTCGTCCTCCCAATTATAGCCCTTTATAATAGTAGGGAGGGCACTCCGTTCAGGTAAGGGATAACCCCGATGCGAATAATATGCCCTACTATCTATAGTTGGGGCTTAGAAAAATAGACCAAAATTCTATAGCCCACACACGCCATAGAATTGTAGGGCCCGGCCGATCCGAGAAGACATCAATAGACTTGAGCCCCCCTATTTTATAAAGGGCAATACTTTGATCTCGGGGCGCCCTACTATTCTAAAGGGAGAACAGAAGCGGAATTAGAAGAGCTCGACCGGACCATAGAATAGTAGGGCTGGAAGAGCTTGGGAGAGATGTTCCAGAAGCCGCCCTTTCAATTTATAGGGCCTCGACCCCCGCCCTACTATTTATTGCCGGCCGGCTTCTCTCCCTCCTCGAAGAATTGTTCTGGCGAAAGGACAAGTTCTAATAGAGTAGGGCCTATGCTACAGAAGCCCTCCCTCTATCTTGGCGGGGGGGGTCCGGTCGAATTCAATTCGTGGTTTGGTTCAACTACTGAAGGAAGGCCGCCGGGGATAGACTCTTACCGAGTTTTTTTCATGGAGGAACCCATCACTCCTCCGTTCGTGTTGGGAGCCCCATCTGCTGTTGTGTTGCCAACGAATCCTCCAAATGTTTCTATGTCACGGCAATTTCGTGAATGCTATTCCGATCTGAGTGGTCTGATTCCGTGTCCCGTGCTGGGGAGCATTATCCTTCTCTTCATTCCAAACTCAAGAATACGACTGATACGATTCATCGGTCCGTGCGTCTCTCTCCTCACTTTCTTGTACTCCCTCGTTCTCCGGATGCAATCTGATTCCTCCACGGCCGAATTCCAATTCGTGGGAACCATTCGATGGCTTCCTCATGAGAACATCAATTTGTACATGGGTCCAGATGGTATCTCCTCATTCTTTGTGGTATTGACCACATTTCTAATCCCTATTTGCATTCTAGTGGGCTGGTCCAGTATAGAAAGTTATGGGAAAGAGTATGTTATAGTATTTCCAATTTGCGAATTTCTCATGATCGCCGTGTCTCGCATGCCGGATCTTTTACTACTCCATGTTCTTCTCGAAAGCGTGCTAATCCCTATGTTGTGCGGAGCTGAGCACCTTCTATTCGCTGGGAGCCTATAGATAGTAAGGGCCCTCTGCAGGAGCCTTGTGCAGTAAACCCCCTACGGGCGGTCCCCCGCGAAGCTCTCGGGAAGAAGGGTAGTCTTGTGTGTGGGCATAGCATTCCCGAACCGACATCCATCTATGTCTTGGGATCGTGGGGTACTCCGGGTAGTGGGTACCTCGCACGCCCCGCCTACTTGAGTATTGTATGGATATGCGGGAAAGGGTGCTCCCTGCAGGCAGGGGGTCCGACTCTGAGAATTCGGGGCAGGGTGCAGACACACTTGCGCGGATTCGGGTGACGGCTACAAGGCGAGGGAGAGAAAGGAAACTGTACCCGACCAGGGATGGACGTAAACTCGGTTGCTATCGCAAAGGGGGGATAATCGTCCTGGTCCTCGAAAAAAGCCGCCGCCCGTATGCCCTATAGATAGTAGGGATCGTCGCCGGCTCCCTCTTGGCAAGGAGAGGGAAGGAGTTGCTGAAACGAAATGGACTAGTATGATTACGAAGAGAGACTGGCCGCAAAGAGAAAGAGCTACCCCCTACCGAGTTATGGCGCCTTACCTTCATGATAATGTGCGGGCGGCCCTACTATTCTATGGGCGCCCTTCATTCCATTACAGGCCTGCCGGGGCCGCCCCCGCCGCCGCCGCCTATATAAAAAGGGCAAAAGGGCCCCCAGGGCCCCCAGGGCTATGGCCCCGGCCCTATAGATAGTAAGGCAGGGCCTATAGAAACTACAGGGGCCCCTATATTATAAAGGCCTGGCCGGGCGTTTCTATAGGGCCTATAGAAACTACAGGGGCCCCTATAGAAACGCCCTGGGGGCCATAGAATTGTAGGCTCCCAATTATAGAAAAAAGGGCCAGGCGGCCCCTAAGGCCTGGCCGGGCGGGGCCCTATAGAAACGGCCATAGCCCTTTTGATATAGGCGGCGGGGGCGGCCCCGCCCCTAAGGCCTGGGATAAAAAGGTAAGGCCCGCCCCCGCCGCCTATATCAAAAGGGCTATGGCCGTTTCTATAGGCCTGGGAGCCTATAGAATGGTAGGGGGTAAGGGATAAAAAGGTAAGGGCTAACCTGGCTTTGAATAGTAGGGCCTGGCGAATAGTAGGGCCCTCCCTCATCTATAATTCCTTATAACCCCCCTACTATTCTAAGGGCACTTCCCTGGCAGATAGATAATAACCCTCCCGCAATATAATAGCAGCCCTCCCTGTGCATGCATGCACAGGCCCGGCCGGGGCCATAGCAGCCCTCCCTGTTCACAGGCAATAGATATAACCCTCCCTGCAGCAATAGACTATCCCTCTGCATGCCCCGCATATAATAGTAGGGCCGGCAAATAGACTATCCCTCTGCATGCCCCGCATATAATAGTAGGGCCGGCAATATAATAGAAGCCCTCTGCATGCCCCGCATATAATAGTAGGGCCGGCAATATAAGCCGGAGCCGGCCGGGGCAACTATAGAAAGAGGGCACCCTCTTCACCGGCAATAGAATTCCCTACCGGCAATAGAATTCCCTCTGCACCGGCCCCCCCCTGCTTGGAGGGCTTATATTATATTGCCGGTTCAGAGGGCGGCTACTATTATAGAAGCCGGTTCAGAGGGTTATTATAGAAGCCGGTGCATGCATGCAGAGGGTTCTATATCATTGCCGGTTCAGAGGGCTTCTATGGCCCCTACTATTTGAAGGGCCCCTACCCCGGCCCCCTACTATTCTAAGGGCCAGGGGCCCCTATTATTCTATTATTCGGGAGGGTATGTATATTGCCGGTGCATGCAGAGGGCTGCTATTAGATTGCCTGCAGGGAAGGTTATATCCCCTACGGGCCTTCCGGTGCATGCATGCAGAGGGCTTCTATGGCCCCTACTATTTGAAGGGCCCCTTCTAACTATATTGCCGGGAAGGTTATATCCCCTACTATTTGTAAGGGCCTGCCTGTGCATGCACAGGTTATCGCCCAATATAGAAAGGGCTGCCTTATAGATAGTAGGGCATTCCTTACCGCACATTTCATTCCTTACCTTCATGCCCTACTATCTATAAGGCAGCCCTTTCTATATTGGGCGATAACCTTACCTTCATTTCATTAAGGCCATTCCTTACCTTGGGAGATCGCCTATAGAATGGTAGGGGGTAAGGGAGGGTATTATTCTATTTGCCGGTGCAGAGGGTATATACCATTGCCGGGAGGGTATGTATATTGCCGGTGCATGCAGAGGTAGATTATTGTAGGGGTCCACCCCTCAGTGTGCATTCATAGGGCCCCTACTATTCGCGAGGGGCCGTTGGGGGGTATAGTCGACGTTGTGGATGAAATGCCTTACAATCTATAGGGCGTCGATCATAGATCGCCGCAAGCATCCATCTATTCTTTGGAGACAGAGAAGCGGAGCCCCCTACCTCTATATTGGTCTATAGTTGGGCGAATTGAGTGGGAATCCACCCCATGGAGAGGTAGGGCATCGACATGCCCTACTAGAACTACTAGAAAGGGGTAGGGGCGTGTGTGGGGTTGGGTGGGGGGCGTGTGTGGGGATGGGTGGGGGGTTATATTGAAGCAGGCTGATGCCCCGCCCAATTAGTTGTAAGGGCCCAACCTTTAGCCCTGGGGGGGGCGAACGCAGTGAGAGCAAGGGCGGGCCCCTTCCAATTTTCGTAGTCCTTTCCTAACTATAGCTATAACTGGTGATCGATTCCGAATTCAGAATCAAGTCCCCTCCGGAATTTCCCCTCCGTTCCACGTTCCCGCAATGGATCTCGTCAAATATTCAACATTTCCTATGATCATTCCCCTCTCGGGTATTTGGGGAATCTTCCCAAATAGACGGAATATTACTATTATGTCAATGTCCATTGAATCAATGTTACCAGCCGTCAATTCGAACCCTTTGGTATTTCCCGTTTATCCGGATGATATGATGGGTCAATCATTTGCCTTATCGGTGTTAACGGTGGCAGCTGCGGAATCTGCTATTGGGTTGGCCATCCCGGTTATTACTTTCCGAATTCGAGGGACCATTGCAGTAGAATCTATCAATCGCATGAAGGGCCAGCACGCCTACTATTCTAAGGGCCCTACTATTCGGCAAGGGCCCTACCCCGGCCCCGGCCCCGGCGGGGCCCTACTATTCGGCCCGCCCCGCATTTTATATAGGGGGCCCGCCCCGCATTTTATATAGGGGCCCCGGCTATTATAAAGGGGGGGGGGAACGAACTGGCCGCTACAAATACGAAGAACTCCAAAGCACGGAACTACTATAGCCAACCACTATAGCTAACCAGCTAACTACTTTGGCTAACTACTATAGGAGGTAGGTTGCCCTAAAGATCCCCAGCCGAATAGTAGGGCTGCCCGTAGGGGCGGCTGCATCTTCACCATGAATTCAAAATCGGGGCCAAATTTTTGATTCGAAAAGTCCGGTCTCCCCGGATTTCTGCGATCAATGCCCATAGAATTGTAGGGGGTAGGGGCCCCCCGCTCCCCATAGAATAGTAGGGGGCGCCCGTAGGGCAGCAGACAACTCTAATAAGCCATATGCCCCGCAGAGGGTGCATCGGGGTACATGGCCCCACAAGGTAGCCTTAACTGGCTGGATCGAATCCCACCCCAACCCCACTTCCCGAACTCTAACGTTTATTAGGGCCCTACAATTCTATGGGCTCTATTGGTAGGGGGGGGCTATAGTGCCGGTGCTCATTATGCTTGTTCCAGCCCTTTAGAATAGTAGGGGCGAATTCTATACGTAATATGAATAGTGCCGGGTAGGATGGGTAATAATATTCTATAGCTCTCCCCCCTACTAATATAGTTGTTGTTCTATCGGGGTATCTCGATTGTAGGGCACTGCAGTCAAGACTCGAAGAACTATAGGGATAAAGGAGCCGTTGGGAATCAGCCGGCTCGACCTATCCTATTGGGTCAACATCTCCATTCGACGGTGATTCATATGGGTGGGCTCGACATAAGATAAGGCGGGCCGGTGACCTATCAACATAAGGGTGGGCTCGACCTACCGGTGAATCAGGGGTGAATCGAGTAGATATACGGATTGGCGAATCAAGATGGTTCTCTTCGGTGGCCTCCCTAAGCACTAGTCGCTTATGAGTACAAGCGGCAACTATATAAAAAAGGGCCCTTTATAATAGCCGGGCGCCCCTACTATTCTAAAGGGAACCCGTTCGACATCGCTCAATGATGCAGTCGCTTATGAGTACAAGCGGCAACTATATAAAAAAGGGCGAACCCGTTAGAACAAATGTTGCCGAACAATTATCCGGGTGGGCCGGAAAGGGGTTGGGTGGGATGAAAGGTTGGGTGGGATGAGCCTACCCCTTCAAATAGTAGGGCGGGTGGGTGCCCTTTATTAGATTATTCTAAACTATAGTTGGGGTTGGGTGGGCCCCTGCAGGGGAACTATGATTCCCACCCGCCCTTTTTTTCTTTCTATAATTGGGAAGCTTGGGGCGGAACTCTAGTTAGGCCGGGGGTGCCATCCTTTCTTTACCCGGTGGAAAGCATTACTCCTCGATCGGGGGTGCTCCTCCGGGGGTGAAGGATGGAGAGCAGGTAGTTGGCTATCTCCGATTGAAGGCACTCGACTGCGTCTATCTCCCACCCACACTACTGGAAAACCGAGCCCATTCATTTTTCCTTCCTAAGCCATCTGCTCTTTTATCCCTTACCTAAATGCCCTACTATTCTAAAGGGAAGGTAAGGACTAACATTTTGATCGGGATTTATGCATGGAGAGATTTCAGTAGACTTCCCATGCCAAAGATGTATAGCCATATATCTATAGCTGACGAATCAGATAGATCTTGGCTTTACTAAGAGGAAAGCGCTTCAACCTAGGACTTATCCACATCTGCATCTGGCTTTGGAACTGCTGCTTTCGGGTGGGTGGGAGTGATAGATATCGAAATGGAAGGTATAAGTGGAGGAGATTCGATCTACACTGACGCGATTGGATATTCTTCAACTGAATCAATGGTTGCCCTTTAGAATAGTAGGGGAGTCAGGGATGTACCCTGTTGACTTTAGTTGTCGGAACAGCTCCATAGAATAGTAGGGGCCCCCATGAACACCCTGCATAGCCCCTGCAGGCCTATTCGCGAGGGCACGTTCGCAAAGGCAACAGAGGCATAACCAGTTGTAGAGACAAGGGTGACAGCCCGCGAGGGGAACTATAGATAGTTGAGCCTGTTCAATAGGCACCATCCCGCCTAGCGTCCATTCCTATCCCATATCTCCTAGTATAGTAAGGAGTTTCACCAGAGTTTCCAGCCCTAGTGCCCCTCCGGCCAGATGCATATGCATAGCCCTGCGGTCCCCCACCCAAGCAACTTCCGTAGCGGCGCCGCCCCCGGTAAGCCCGGGGCAGCAACTCTTCGCTATCAAGAACTATAGCTGCTGGTAGGATCGTTCTTTCCGAAACAAGAAGAGGTCTCAGTCTTTCGTTAAAGAAAAGGAATTGTGAGCGGGCCCCCCTCCGCATCTATAGTTGGGTGCCCTACTATCTAGCCGGGTAGGGGGTTCCGAAAGCACCCCGCTTCGATACATACACACGAAGATAATTTGATAGCCCGCAAGTGCCTACTATTCTAAGGGATCCCCAGCTTCTCAAGCGAGATAGTAGGGCCCGATCCATTCCATTTCATTTCATGAGACATTCATCCCTTGGCCAAACAAACACCCTTTATAATATAGGGCGATGAAGAGGGCGGCTTTCTTTCTTTTAGTTCATCCCGAGCGACAAGAACTTTCCTAGAGAGAGTTGCGGGAGCTGGTGCCAAAAAGTTGGAGCGGAGCCTACTATTCTTAATTAGCCCGTCCGGTCAGAAAATTGATTTGATCAGTAAGTAGGTGGAAAAAGAATGGTCTGGGCAGTGAACATCGAACCCCTTACCGCCATGAAGAGGTATGAAATAAGACGAAATCGGCCGGGCTTTGACCATGTCTCCCGGGCGCAAGACGATTTCACGTACGTCGGAATGGGATCGGATTGATTGGCGGGCCCACCTACCTATTCCTCCACCATGCAGTAGGGCTTGTATTTTGCCCGTTTAATGAGTACCCCACGAACTAAACTAGAATAGTTGGGCGAGCCATGATGCATGATAGATCAGACTATATACGTAACATGATTGATGGTAACCCCGAGCCTTCTGTCAGTCCTCTGTCACCCGCTCCCCCCACCCGCATATATAAAAAAAGGGCCCTACCCCCTATATTAGAATGGGGCCCGGAACGCTAAAATGGTTCTTCTAGCAGGCTGATGGCATTAACCCTCCCCCCCAATCAGCCGCCTCTATGCAGGGTGGGCAACGGGCCCTACTCTATAATGGGGGCCGCCGCTGGCCCCTGGCGAAGAAGCCGTAGGGTTAATGGCATCAGTTAAGTAATAAAGGGCCGAGAAGAAAAAGAAGCCCTTCATGCCCTACTATTCGGCGGGGTGCGGCCCGCCCTTCATGCCCTACTATTCGGCGGGGTGCGGCCTGTAGGGCCGCTAACCTTACCTGAATGATAATGTGCGGTATACCGCACATTATCATTCAGGTAAGGTTAGCCCTTACCTGAATGGAATGAAGGTAAGGTTAGCCCTTACCTGAATGGAATGAAGGTAAGGTTAGCCCTTACCTGAATGGAATGAAGGTAAGGTTAGCCCTTACCTGAATGGAATGAAGGTAAGGTTAGCCCTTACCTGAATGGAATGAAGGTAAGGTTAGCCCTTACCTGAATGGAATGAAGGTAAGGTTAGCCCTTACCTGAATGGAATGAAGGTAAGGTTAGCCCTTACCTGAATGGAATGAAGGTAAGGTTAGCCCTTACCTGAATGGAATGAAGGTAAGGTTAGCCCTTACCTGAATGGAATGAAGGTAAGGTTAGCCCTTACCTGAATGGAATGAAGGTAAGGTTAGCCCTTACCTGAATGGAATGAAGGTAAGGTTAGCCCTTACCTGAATGGAATGAAGGTAAGGGGCATGTTACGTATAGAATCGAGCCCTATTATTAGATTATTCAACCCCCTACCCCCTACTATTGAAAGGGAAGGGAAGGGAGGGTGGGTGTTCATTCGGAATAAAGTTTGGAGGGTGCTCATTTTATATCCCTACCGCCCACAACCGCCTATCTCCCCGCCTTTCCTGCTGCAGTTGCCCTACCCCAATGGCATGAATTCGGATGAGCGGATCAACAAGAACTGGATTAGGTGATGGTGGTGGATATGGAACTAGGGGATGGATTGCTTGCTTCTCCATTAGCGGGTGGTTTGGAAGGATCAGAAGGTGGATCATTCGCCCATGTTCAATCCCCTCGGATTACTATCTTTTGCAATCAAAGCTTTCATTTCCTCCCCTTCCCGGCACTCTCTCTACAATTAATAATTCTAGGCCCCGGTAACTAGAAAGGCTTCTTTTGAGATCCTATGCACCACTACTTACTTTAATAAAGGACTATCTATAGACGTCTTAACAACTCGGCCCCCTTCTATATATAGGCTTCATCGCCGGCTATTTGAATATTTATCCCTTCCCTTCCGCGGTCCCCGCTCTCCTGCCTTCCGATCATTATGTAGGGTGGGCGGGAGAGAGAGGGGCCCTATAGTGGGGAGGGGGAGACTACTGATGATACGTGGGGAGGGATCAGTCGGGCTGACTAACCATGTCGATTGCTCGGATGCTGGGATCAGTCGGGTTGACTAGCCGTGTTATTGCTCGGAATGGAACCACCTCTAGATGTGGGAACGAGAAGTGGATCAACTGCCCCCTACCGAGAAATGGCTATCGGCTCAACCATTTCAAGGGGCCTATGCCTCTGATATGATGGATGTTCCTGCCTATGCCTCTGATGTGATGGATGTTCTATGCCCTTGATCCATGCCTTTGATCTCTCACTGCCTATGCCTTTGATCCCAACCAACCAAACTCATATCTCCCATTATCCGACATTCCTTTCCCTCTACTGAGTCACTACCTTTTACTCCTATAATAAATCGACTGCTCTTCTATAGACATCCCCTCCCTCCCTAATCCAATAGGTGGCCCCATGCCGAATAGTAGGGCCATAGAATTGTAGGGGCAAGAGAGCTTGACAACTAGAATTGGAGGCCCGGCCCTACTATCTATAAGGGCATTCCGTAGCCGCTGCAATACTTACCGCGAGTGCTTCGAGAGCTAGAGAAGAGCCCTACTATTTGCCCTTTTTTATATAGTTCGGATGGCCCGCCCTATTTCTATCTGGATAGCAGGGCCCCTACTATTCGCCCCACTAGCCGTTCCCACCCATGTTACTTACATATAACGCCCTCTCTCTTTATTATTGGCGAATAGGCCTGCATGTGAACCTGCATGCAGGGGCGTGATAGCCTATAGATAGTAGGGAGCCCTATCCTCTATAGTGGGGTGGGCCCCTACCATTTGATAGGACTATAGAATCTGGAATCGACTAGCCATAGAATACTATTCTATTCTTTCCCGCCCCAGCCGAATAGTAGGGCTATGGCCCTACTATTTCTAAGGGGCCATCCCCCCCAGGGCGATCGATCTCGAAATTCTATACGTAATATGATCGTCGAATCGATCGATCTAGGATGAGAGACGCCGTAGGGAGACGAATCCTTACGAAGAATCCTTCTCTGATCCTTCTCTGAGACGAATAGAGACGAATGATCAAGGTAACAGCGGCCCCTACTATTCTCAAGGGCCCCTACTATTCGGCAAGCCCTATTATTGTTGGGCCCAACCCGCCCTATATTATAAAGGGCCCGTTTAGATAGATAGTTGGGGGGCCCTTGCCCCCTTTAATAGTAGGGGGTAGGGGCAGTTTTCGAGAGCAAGGGGAGCCCAACCGGGCGAACGCAGCGGTAGTTATCACGTAATCTTTTAACGCAGCCCTAGGTTGGGGGCTGTTGATCCAGCCAATGAGTCAGTTTACCCAGAAGCAGGAGAAGCAAAGGTAGCGCCAGTAGTATCATTAGCAGGAGCAAAGTAACCAACAGCCCTACTATTCTAATGGGCGAGATCGAGCCCTTTATAATATAGGGGACCTTGAACCAGTTTACCCAGAACCAGTAACAGATTCTCCGGTTTCAGATCCTCCAGCAGATAAGCGCAGGGAAGGGTAGGGCAGAGCCAGTTCATGTTGTTGATTCTGTTGAGGTTGTCGCCCTACGGGCGAGTGATCCAGTTTAACCAGTAGCAGCTGAACTTTGCCTAGTTTCATATCCTCCAGATCGATAGCCAGTAGTGTCCCTTCCAGTCGATTCCGCTGATTCAGATGCCTATAGAATGGTAGGGGCTCGCCCTTGATTCCGTTGATCCAGCAAAAGGAGCACCACCAGGCAGGAGCAGAAGAGCCATAAGCACTAGCAGCACCATCTGTTGAATCAGTTTATTTGGAACTGGATAAGCTGCTTCACGAAGCATAACCTCTCACTGACGCTAGAATTGGTAAGCCTGCTATTGGTGAGCCTGCCCCTACGGGCATTTGAACCAGTTGATCGAGTTACCCCTATATTATAAAGGGCAAAGCCAGAAGCTAGGTTTCTCGCAGAGGCTAGGGCGAGTTACCACCCAGTAGCAGAGCCAGAGGGAAGTGCACTACCGCTTAGTCATAACTGTAAACACCTGGGCTTATTACTGATCGTACCAAGAGATAGAATGGGGTTATGACCGTACCAAGGGATAAGCTTATACTAGAAGCCCAAGTAAGGAGTGACCTACCCAGGCAGCGGGCTCGGACCGTACTGAAATAAGTGGAGTTATTATGAAAGGCAGTGCCCTACGGGGTTTCTCGGACCGGGCCGACACCTGACAGAGACGAAACAAGGCAGCGTGGCGAAACAAATAGGGGCCACCAGCCCGCATATATCAAAAAGGGCAACAGCACCGGTAGGGGTGGGGTTAGGACTGACCGCACAGAGGCAGCTTACCGAACGATCACAATCATGGGTCGTATAGGAGATGACCACGCCAGTGCATTGTAATCAAAGGAAGGATGATCTCCCGTAGAGGCTGAGAGCGGAGGATCTACCAGTGTACCTGTATGTGTACCTACATAGGGGTTACCCGCATCGTGAGAGAAGGTGGGGCATAGGTAGGGGCATCGGAATAAGCATAGGTTGGGGCATAGTGCGGATGGATGGTGTTTGGGTAGGATAGCACGGGGTGCACGCGTAGAGAGACAACAAGTATAGGTCACACTCGGCTAAGGTGTAGATTGCACTCAGCAAGGTCAACCCATAGAATAGTAGGGGCCCCCCCACCCGACAAAGATGCATCGGTTGGAAAGGTTCGTTCCGTTTGGTTTATCGATCCACCAGCAGCAGACGTTTAAGCACCAGAGGCACAAGCTTAAGTAGTTGTTTCAGATCTGGATCCAGTGCCGGTCACTACCCCGCAAAAGAGGAAACGCCCTTTTGATATAGTTGGGTCTCGCCTGTTATCGCCCCCATAGAATAGTAGGGCTATATGGATATATGATATGGATATATGGGTCCACTGATAGCCAACTCGTTGCCCGCCCCTACAATTCTATGGGCCTGCAGCGGATCCGGGCGCAGAGACAGATTGAGAGGCGGTTCCAGATTGAGAGCTAACTAAATAGAGGCAGGTTACCAAGTTCCAAGAGCAGGGTCATTAGTCCCATTTATAGTCGCCCCTTCTCAATAAAGGCGAGATCCATAGTTGGAATAAGTCTATGGTCGGTGCTACTCTTGGTTCACTAAGGTAGCAGGAGAGAAGGGAGCATCCTAGCTCTTATCTCACCGATGAACATCTGACCACAGTAAGCTGACCGAGAAGGGCAGGCTATCACTTCGTCGATTCCCCACTCAACTTCCTATGCGCCTTCGATCTGATCCCTGATCCCTTCTCACCCTTCTCAATAAAGGCGATCAAATTATGACCGGTGCATCATAATAAATAGAAGGTGCCGCAGAGGCCCCTTCAAATTCTATGGGCAGCTCCCGCCTACAGAGGCCTGAGAACTAAGATATATAGGGAGTCGTTTAGGGCCCATTAGAATAGTAGGGGCCGGGCGGGTTGAGTTGGTGGGTGGGAGGCCCTGGCAAATAATAGGGGGCCCTGGCAAATAGTAGGGGGCCATAGAATAGTAGGGGCCGGGAGGATGAAGGTTCGGGAACGGATGAATGATACCCCCAAAGCTCCCGGACCTAGGGCTGGGCAACTTTAAAGAAGGCATTGATTGAAAGCGAGCTTGCCCTTTTTTTGATATAATTGCCCTATCTCTCCTATCTCGCATGGATTTCATTTCCCCCCTTCCCAGGCCCCAGCTTTCGTGAGTCGTTAATACGTAGACTGTTGTCCTTTCGCTCTCAATAGAGCTTGGCTCCCTACAATTCTATGGGCGGTCGATCATTGAGGGGAGAAAGGGACACTCGACCTCTTCAGCGTAATGCCGGATCGGCCTCTCTGGGTTGATCGATCCGTAATGGAGAGACCGGCTCTTCACTCTTCCTTCCAAATTATGGGGTCGGTCAATCCCCTTTACAATATAGGGGGTCTAGGGGCTTTATGAGAGGTATGGCAATGTGTTCCATGGGCAGCGGGCTCCCTGTTCTTCGTGATTGAGGGCCCGAGCGGGGAGCATCGTGGTTCGGGAAAGAGCGGGAGATCGACCGGCCCACCATTCTGCTTCCGGGGGTGGGAGGAGATAGTTGTCTAGTCCATCGATTCGTTCGAGTAGATCAAGGGTTGGTTGTAAATACCTCAATTCCGGGTTCGGACCGTCTCTGGCAGGGGCAATTATCCTATCTTGGCATCACTCGGCATAATTCTAGTTCCCTAAATAGCTAGCCCTATATTAGAAAGGGCCCTTAGAATAGTAGGGAAACAAACACTATGTTAATTCTTCATTATTCCGTCGACCGCCCTATATTATAAAGGGCAACTATAGTTATCGGCTCTCTCTATCCAAATCTCTTTATTAACGTCACATGATGAATTAAGTTGAATAGGCCCTATATTATAAAGGGCGAACCGGCTCATATAGTATGGTTGGAAGGTCGAGTACTAGATACGTAACATGATTGGTGGGCCGGGCACTCAACTGACTTTAGGAGGTTGGATTGGCCGCATATCCGCTCACCAGAAGACGTCGGAGACCGCTCGTAACAAGACAGATTGTGTTCCGTACATAGAGAGATAGCGCGTTCCCCTATATTATAAAGGACCCAGCACGGTAACACATTCGGGTTCGGGCAACTATATAAAAGAAGGGCGCCCGGCGGGGGCTTTCTCGAAGCTTTCTCGCCCGGAACCGAACACACCGGATATTAGCCCATATGTGATACGACTGTTTGAAAACTTCCCAACTCCCTATATTATAAAGGGCCCCCCTACTAACTATTTGAAGGGGGGGGCCTCCCACTGCACCGGCAAACAAACATCCCAAAAAGTCTAGATCATATGACTGCCCCTAAAATAGATTATTGTGGGTGGTAATGCCCTATAGATCTATATGGACCCTACGCCCTTTAGAATAGTAGGGCCTGGCTTTGAATAGTAGGGCCCTTTAGAATAGTAGGGCATGTGGGAAGCAATAGGAAAGGGTGGGTGGGAGGAAGGGCCAAGATCGATTCGGGTTGGGTGGCGGGGCCCCTACTATTCGGCTGGTAGGCAAATGCAGGGCCCCTCAAATTGTATGGCTCTCTTAGTATGCAGGGGAGAAAGCCTTCCTCAAAGCCTACCGGACGGGCATTCATGTTACGTATAGAATCTGCCCCTTACCCCTTACCCTTACCCTTATAATAGTAGGGGTAGGGGTAGGGGCCCCTACAATTTTGATGGCCTCTCGGTTTCTTGCCGGCTATAGTGCCGGGGGGGCCGGTCAACTATCTGTCAAGTGCCGTTCAGGGGAATAGCTCTTTCTCCCACCCTGGCCCGGCAGTAAAGAGCGCCAGGGAGGTGGTGCACCTGGAACCATTGGCCTTCCTTCTTCCAACTAAGGTAGGTAGGTAGGCAATCAACCCACCGTAGATTGCGACATTGAGGACAAAAGAACCAAACCACAGAACACAACCAACCAAACTCCCTGTAGTTTCTTTAGGCACAACCACCAAACAGAGATACATTTCACCTTCACACTTCCCCTTCGCGAATAGTAGGGCCCCCTATATTATAAAGGGCTCACCCATAACACCATCAGAACATCAACACTATACTCTACTAGACAGAAGACCATCAGACCATAGGGACTATACCGGTCCACTCCTTGGTCGATAAGCGGATTCCACGACCCTAGAAAAGAGGGGCTCAGCCCCTTAGAATAGTAGGCACCGCCTCTCACCCTTTATAATATAGGGCAACAACATACGCTCCACCCTTTATCATAGGCAGACACCCTCACTACAGCCCTCACTAATCCCTCAGATCAGAACCCCCATCAGAGAGACCACAACAGCCCAACAACACAGAGCACAACAGCCCGCACCGATGATGTTGGAAGGCCCTTAGAATGAGAGGGCCCCCCTTCCCCGTAGGGGGTAGGGCCCTTTATAATAGTAGGGCCATCTTGCGCTCCACCTACTCCCACTTCACCGAGATAGGGGAGGGTTCTGCCACATGCATGCAGAGAACCCATTCCCCACCTACACCTCACCCTTCCCAACAACCAACAATCCAACGGGGTGGGCCCCTACTATTCTATGCTGGAGGATAGAGAAAGGGGATGGGTGGGGGGTTATAGTTCATCCGCCCCGAAGTGGCGATACGAGTAGGATGACATGACTGGTTGTATCACGTATCTAGTCCAATTATTGGGTGGATACGCGCGTGTCTCCCATAGATATGGCAGTTCAAAAATCTAGGGTTCTGCCCAACAAGAATGGATTGAAGAGGAACCATTCAGTCGAGGCACAGATAGAGCCCGGCTATATAGGTTGGAGTATGCGTGAGCCCCTGGAAGAGCCCTATATTATAAAGGGGCGCCCCGGCTATTATAAAGGGCCCATCGATCGGATCGCCTATCTATAATAGGGGGTCACTGCGAATCGGGAGCTAGCTATGGGCTGCTGCTAGCTGGTGTTGTGCGCCTGCGTTCGGGTGGTGCCCTTAGAATAGTAGGGCTCTCAGTTCGGCAACGGGAATGGCCCGGGAGGGCGAATGGGTTGGGTGGGCCCCGCGGGCCAACGGCCCCAGTCAAGCGAATAGGGCGGGGCCAATTATATAAAAAAGGGCCATAACTCTTCCGCCCCCTACTATTTCTAAGGGCCCCAGCGGGCCCACTATATAAAAAAGGGCCGCCCCCCCCCTCTATATAATTGAGGTAGAAACATTTGTGGGTGGGAAACTATAGTTCCGGGTGAGAGGTCTAACGGCCCGGGTGGGAGGCCGGGCGGGTGGGAATTGTTCATTATTCTGATGAAGCAAAGGGTGGACCTACGGCCGGAAACTAAAGGAAAGGGAGGCCTTTAGAATAGTAGGGGCGCCCCGTAGGGCCCTGGCCCCGGGCGGGGGTAGGGGCCCTCCCTCATCTAGCCATATAATAGTAGGGGCCGGGTGTGCATTCATAGGGGCTATAGTTGGAGGGTATAGTTTCAAACCATCCATTCTTTATTTCTATCTATCGGCCCCTTATAATAGTAGGGGCCATAGAATAGTAGGGGCCCCAACTGAAGCTGTAGGTGGAGAAAAATCGCTGATCTTGATCACCGGAAAGAAAGAACGGAGTGAGTTAGCCAGCAGATTGATGTTCCAGATGTTTCTACTGTTGCATGGAACCTTTTCTCCACGGCACGTTTCTCCCCTATTGGTTCTTCGAACCCGGCACTGACCTTGAAATGTGAGTTACAGCAAGCATTTCTTAATATCTCCTCCCACCCCAACCTACGCCTATAGTTCCCACCCATGTTACGTATATAATCGAGACTCACCCTATAGATAGTAGGGCAAGAAAGTGACGGGCCCTTTTCTAATAATGGCTTGCCGGGGCCAACTAGATCCTCCAGAACTATAGTCCCACCCAACCCCCGTATATTTGGCAGGGCAGTCTCCCACCCCTTTATAATATAGGGCACCCTGCCCCTTATAATAGTAGGGGCCATAGAATAGTAGGGGCCTACCCCCGCTGCCACAGATGCTCAGATGCTGCTACTGGTACTGGATATGCTACTGGATCTGCTCATGTGTATACCTCTGGGCCTTTAGAATAGTAGGGCGATGGTACTAGTGCTGGATCCACTTGATATGCTTGCTCCGGGATACGCCCATGCATCTGGGCCTGGGTATCGATCCCTTTAGAATAGTAGGGCACGTATAAAAGGTGCTGGATAGCTGCTTCGGCGGAATCAACAACTGGTACATATGCCGCTGGTGGTGCTAGAGGTAGTGGTGGAGAAGCTGGCTCGTCTCTCGAGCCTACAGGGGCTGGGCTCTGGAACTCAATCTCCATCTCGATCCGCTGGCCCTTCCTTTATAGTTGAGGGTATTCTATATTTGCAACTATAATTGGAGGAGGGCCCTGCGCTGATGCCATAAAGAGGGATTGCCCCTACTATTCTAAGGGGCGGGAGGGTATGTATATTGCGGGAGGCGGGGGGTGGGAAGAGATGGCTCCGGTGCAGTGGGAGGCCCTATCTACCTATCTCACCCCCGGAGATAGTTCTGGCTTACCCAGATAGATATATAGGGCGAAAATAGGGAGAGGTCTGCCCACCCATAGTAGAGAGGGGGGGAGGGGGCACTCGACCATTCTATCGACGGGCGGTTCGCCTTTATAATATAGGGCTCCTCTCAAGCATCGATTCATATTACGTATGGTCTAACGATGCCTTGAGAAGGGAGAGCATCGTTAAACCTATGATGAATTGATGCTGAGGAGCCAACTATATAAAAAAGGGCAACTGCCGCCCGGTTTTATCCCTTACCTTAATGCCCTACTATTCTAAAGGGAAGGTAAGGAAGATGAAGAATAATTCTTCCCCTATTTTCTTTTATTTTCTTTTCTTTTCTTTTCTTTTCTTGGCCCTAGCAACTATATAAAAAAGGGCGAAGAGATGTTACGATTTGCCACCGCCCCGGATAGATATAAGGGCAACGGTTGCTTCACTTCAATTCGATTATTCCCCTCTCACCGGGCCTCCGCCCTACTATTCTAAAGGGGGGCGTAACGGCTAGGAAATTCACGGGCCTAGGATCGCCCCCTCCCCCCTCTGCTTTGCCCCAGGTGTTTTAAGGTCTTGCTTATAGCTAATAACTGGGATGGTGACGGAATAATACGCTTATCGGTCGGTTCTTGGAGCTCATGGTTCTCCAATGGAGCTTAGAATGGTTCTCCGGTTGCCTTTACTATATTGGGCCAGTTGATGGCAATATAGATAGAGGGCACTCCGGCCAGCTTCGAAAGAGATATTCCCCCCCTATCGGCCCCGTGGGGGCGATTCGAGTTATGAGCGCCTACTATAGATAGGGGCTTCCGCTCCTGCAGGCCCATAGAATTTGAGGGGCCCTCCAACCCTTACACGTCGTAGGGGGCCCCTTTCCAACCAGGCGACGCGGAGATTCCACTTCCTATTACTTGATGTGAATATTCTAACCCCCTCTCCGATATGCGCCTGTTGATTCCGGTTCTGCTCATAATGATGGTTCCCCAAGCCGGGGCTGCTTCTTACAGATCTTAGTAACAAGCAAATGCTTACCCAGCTTAGCGATCGAGCCCCTACTATCTATAGGGCGACAGTATGGTGAGTTGGCCGCCTCCTATCAATTCAAACCTCCCACCCACAATTGAATCTGCCCCTACTATTATAAGGGCCGTCTCCTCCCACTGCACCGGGCCCCACCCCAACCTCCGTAGGGGCCTCCCACAATTGAATCTGAGGGGGGCCGACGAGACGCTTGGATTCTCAGTAACGCACCCGAGCTTTCAATCGTACCTCCACCTTCTGATGGCCCACTCATAACTGCTGGAATAGAAGTCTTTTCCCTCCTTCCCACCCAGTATATGCTACTGAGTAAATGAGTATTGATGGAACCAACTGCCTCTTCTCGTTCGATGGGCCCTGCCCTACTATTCTAATGGCCTTCCCATGCCCCTATATTCTAAAGGCTCTGATTCAAGGGGTAACCCATTTCTTCCCCATCTTTTCCACCTGGCTATCAAACATATTTCCCCCTATCTATAATGGGGCCCCTACTCTCCCTACTCTATAATGGTGGGGGCCCCTACAATAATATGAAAGGGGGCCCGCCCCACTATGGAATAGAAGGGAATGAGTTATTCGCCCTATATTATAAAGGCCTAGCAGGCTAATGCCATTAGTGAGATCTCGTTCCATCGGATTCACCTGTTTCTCCTCGAATTGACCCCGGTACAGTGGGGGGGCATTATAGAGTTATAGAGTAGGCCCCCCTGCCTATATAGCTGGGGCCGCCTCTGCATAAGGAACTAGACTCTAATGAATGCTTAAGGAACTAGACTCTAATGAATGCTACTGATACGCCTATCTATGCTCGCCAATGATAGAATTTGCTCTCCGCCCTACTATTCTATGGCCGCCCTTTCCCCTTTCTAATATAGGGTAGGGGGTTGCCCTATCAATTCTATGGGGCGGTTGCACCCGTTGACTCTACTATTGGTTCTTCCCCTCCTTGCAGCTAATAATTTGTTCATAGCCCCTACCCCCGCCCGGGGCCAGGGGCCTAAGAGGTAGATGCCGTTGAACTATTCTTTTTGTTCGTAACAATTCGCCGGCCCTACAATTCTATAGGCTCTATTTGGGGGTTCTAGACAAACCCCCGGCCCCTTCCCCTTCCCCGTAGGGGGGGCTATAGTAGAACTAATAAAGAAAGGGGCCCACCCACCCCTACTATTCGCCAGGGCCCTACTATTCTAAAGGGGAGGTAGATGAATTGATTGGGCTGGGTGGGCCCCTACTCTTCTAAGAGCACGTTCGCCGACTCTATGGAACTGGCTAGCCATTTCTCGAACAGGGGTTTGCTAGAACCCCAGCGCCCTACTATTCGCCGAGGGGGCCCCCCCAACAAGATTATTGTGGCCTGATAAGCCCTACTATTATATGCCCCGCCTAGAAAAAAATGGGCAATTTATAGGGCGGGTTCGGCGTCGATCGCCCCTTAGAATAGTAGGGCAACGGCCCATAGAATTGTAGGGGGCCTCACCTACCATAGACCCTCAATTTCTATGGTAGGGCCCCTCTTTAGAATAGTAGGAATCAGCTTGCTAGCCCTACAATAATCTAGAAGGAGGGGGTAAGGGGGGTGGGAGTTCCCCTA
The DNA here is from genome assembly GCA_027943335.1 of Chamaecyparis obtusa. Taxonomy (NCBI): domain Eukaryota; kingdom Viridiplantae; phylum Streptophyta; class Pinopsida; order Cupressales; family Cupressaceae; genus Chamaecyparis; species Chamaecyparis obtusa. The sequence goes on from BSBK01014156.1 coordinate 59,706, forward strand.
CTATTAAAGGGCCGCCACCCCCGGGCACCCACCTCTTAGAATAGTAGGGCCCGGCTCCCACCCGGATTATCTGGCCGGTTATTGCTCTATCTTTCCATCGCATACCCCTTAGAATAGTAAGGAACGAAGTGCCCCTCTCTATATCCTTCGGGAGGAGATAGCGGAGGGCTAACCCGATAAAGATTCTATACGTAACATGCCCCCGGCTATTATAAAGGGCTCCCATAGAATTGTAGGGCCGACTAGCCCTACTATTTCTAAGGGTGAAAAAGAGCTAATAATTAATCTTAGGGGGCCCTACTATTCTAAAGGGCTTAAGGAATAACTTAGGATTCACTCTTGGAACTTAGGCCCCCCCCCTGCCGGGCCCTTGCCCCTTTCCCCCAACTATATAAAAAGGGCCGCCGGGGCCGGGGCCGGGGCCGGGGTAGGGCCCGCCGGGGTAGGGCCCTTGCCGAATAGTAGGGGTAGGGGCAGCTCCCAATCACCCCAAATTTTGTGTTAGGGGGCGGAATATTATTAGCTAATTCAACAGCTCATAGGTCGGAATAGTGATGATATGTAGGGAGAAGTAAGTCTCAGAGGTTAGGGGCGGATAGACCACCGTCCACCCAGTGCCGCTACCCACTTTATCCAAGGTTAACAACTTAGGGCCCGGGTGGGCATGTTACGTATAGAATATGGGTTGGGGCCCCCCCTTATCAATATTGGGCGAACCAGATCAGAAAACATCTTACTGATGACCATCAACATTCAAGAACTTTGACCTCCCTCCTCGCAGCCTATATTCTAAAGGGCTGCAAGCCTAATGATATTATATTGCTTCAATAATTCCAAATGGCCCTACGGGTGCCTCGACCATAGCACGATGTTTTTCCTGCTGGATCGAGAGCTGTTCTTTCATATAAATGAATTGATCCAATTCAGGCTTATGCAGACCATGCACCCAACTATCAAATACCATGCTATTCTGAAAACATACCTGAGTGTGGTGCAGCCTTTATAATATAGGGCATTCTGCATCAATTCAATTGCCGCTGCATTGCCGGACAATAAAAAAAACAAATCCATAGAGAATGATAAGTCGTTCATGTAAGGGCGGCAAATCAAATAGGTTGCCGCCCTACTATTCTATGGGGGCCCGAGTTCGATGGATTTAGAGAATCCATTTATACGTAACATGCCCCCCCCCTACTATTCTAAAGGCAGGCCCCTACCCTACAATTTGATGGGCGAGCCCTACCGGCCGCCCGCCCTACCTTTCATTATCGATTCATTGTTGGCTTTTTGAGATAATTCTCCCGATGAACTCCAGTTAGTAAGTAGGCGATCGAGAGAGAGGATCCCGACTTGTGACGCGGAAGGAAACCGAGAGGGAAATAGATCAATATTAGCTAGCCCGGGAGAAAGGAACTAATGGAATCCATGTCTCTGCATGCAGGGGTGCGGCGGATAATGACCTCTGAATATCCGCCTATCCATCCATCCGTACCGAGCCCTTTATAATAGTAGGGCCGGGTGGATGCAGAGGTGGGTAAAGAGAGGGAGAATGGGCACTTGCTGCCCACTCATGCGATAGGTCTTAGCGAGAAGGACCTTAGGAAGCAGCTTGGATGGCCCTTGGCCCAGGCCTCAGACATAGGAGGAAGGAGTGCCGATGAAGCAAGCCTGGATTCGCCCCCGTTTGATAAAAGTTTGGTGAGGTTATCTTTTAGGGGCCTTACCTTCATTTATGCAGAGAAAGAAATGGGCTTCCCCTATGCCCCCATGCCCCCAGGACGGACGGCCTTCGAGAAATGGGCATCCCCTTATTCGTGATACGACCGATGACAGAATAGCAGGGCTATTTTGTGATAAAGGTTGTCCGCCCCTACCTCGCCTTAGAATAGTAGGGCGGCTGGGGGAGTGATGATCCGGAAAACGGTCTTGTTAACTGCTCCACCGGTCGCGATAGCCTAATCAACGGCATCGGCGGCGGGGTGGCCATCCAACTCAACTCTATTATCCTTGCCCTCACGGTTCAGATTCCGGGAGCCCTTTAGAATAGTAGGGGACATTATAGCAACTAAAATACTTCAACTCCCTCTGCACCGGAAGCCCATAGCCCTACTATTCTAAAGGTAGGCCCTATAGAATTTGAAGGGCAACCGGAGTGTTCGAGAACTTTCTTTGTTTCTATCCGCCCCCCTTATAGATAGTAGGGCTTTCTATAGAGTTCCCCAGGCAAGAACTTTGTTAATCTGCCCGGACCATCCTTTATCGGCCTAGCGGACCGTGGGTGAGAGGCCCCAACTATAGCCCCTTTTTATATAGTTAGGGCATATTATTCTCGGTAGGCCCGGCTGGAGCACTCTTTCTCTACCGGGCCATTAGAATAGTAGGGCCATCCTCACAACCAGAACGTGATGCCCTGGCCCCTTTAATAGTAGGGGGTAGGTGGCTGGTATTTTTTTTTCTTTAACAAGCTGGACCGGTTACCCGGCGGAAAATGAGAAGTTGAAGCTCCGCCCCCCTTAGAATAGTAGGGCAAGAAAAAAGACCCCATGATCAACCTTTAGTATATCTGAGCTTGGAGGAAAATTTTTGAGCCAGCAGCCACCATTGTTCATGACACCATGCAGACCTACTATAGATAGGCCGCCGCAGCCCTACTCTATAATGGGCCCCCAATTAATCTACCCCCCCGGGCCCCCCCTCTCATAGTTGGATAGGGAAAAGGATTGGGCGACGTGATCCGAGCCCGAGCCCCTACCATTTCTATAGGCAAGGGATAGTGACCAAGCCTCCTCTAACCACGAGCTATAATAAATCCCGTTCAGCAACCTTCTATAGTTCGATCGTCCAGGAGTCAAGACGGGACCACCGGAAAATGAGACTCCACAACTGCATCCTTTAATGCCGACAGACTCCACACATCCGGAGCCCTACTATTCTAAGGGCAGTTGTTTCCTCCCGTTCATCTGAACGGTGGAATGGCCTCCTCCCAGAACTATAGTTCTCTCTCTGGGTTGATGACGGTCCGACCAGACTATTTGTTTGCAAATCAACTATAGTTCACCGCCCCGGCAAAGAGATAAAAACCTTAGCTTAGTAGGCATGACGACCGGCATATCATATAGATGGTGCGGAACGATCGGGAATTGGAATGTGGCTATGGAAGCGGCAGGATATGCAGCAGTCGAAGAGACCCCCTACTCTCTTAGTCGTGAGGGCCGGATGATTAGATTAGTGGGCTGCCCTAACCCTATCCTATATAGTGGGGGTGGGCGCCTATAGTTCCGTAGGGGGCCCCCTTTAATAGTAGGGCAAATAGCTTCATTGCAGTAAACAATTCAGAACTTGAAATCAATGATGGGGGAAGATAATTGAAGGAGCAGCCAACAACTATTCTCTCCCAATGAACCGGGGGCGTGTGTGGGGATGGCCCTACTATTATAAAGGCGGGGGCCCCTTTCAATATAGGCGTTCTCCCGGGCTCACCGTAAGGGGGGGGTAGTTTTGCCCCTATATTGTAAAGGGGGGGGGCCGGCAATAATATGAAAGAGGGGGGGGCCTTCCTTGCCTTGGGGTGAGGTTAGGCGGTGCCGTGCCTTGGGCTGAGGTGAGGCCTGTTGCCTTACCTAGCCTAACCGGAGGGGAGGCGACTTACCCGCTCACTCCTGATCCCTCTCCTTCCGGGGTATGCGGGGAGGTCTTCCGGGGTATGCGGGGTATTATAGACGTGACATGATGCACCGGGGAAGGCACTATCTCCAAATAGTAAGAGATAGTGATGCAGCCCATTGGTGATGCGGTCGAGTGATGCAATGCAGCCCATTGCCATTGGTGTAGGCGGTCCATCCATACTACCCAGTGATGCAGCCCATTAGTGCAGTGATGCGGTCCATACTACCCCAGTTGGTGATGCAGCCCATATTATATACGTGACATGAGCGCCCTACTATTCTAAGGGGGGGTGGAAGCAGATGGATAAAAGCAGATGAGAGCAGATGGATCAAAGCTGATCTATATTCATCGGACACCGCCAATCGAGATGTTCCTTTTGCCGTGTGTAGGCCGCCCCCGCCCTACCTCTCTAGTGGCCCCTACTCTAGCTATAATGGGGTGGGGGGTAGGCCCCCTACCTCTAGACTACCCCCCACTATAGAGGCAGAGGTAGGGGGTAAAGAGAGGCCCCCCACCGGCCCCCCTATATTAGAAAGGGCTATAGTTGGGGCGGCCCTACTCAATTCTAGTCCCGGTAGGGCCCTTTATAATAGTAGGGCGGGGGCATGTTACGTATGGAATCGCCATCTTCCCAATCTCCTCCCACCCACCCCAACCCCCCTACTATTTGAAGGCCCCCCCCCTCCCATAGTTGCAGCCGGGGACCCGGCACTATAGCTACCAATCGAGTCCCCCCCGCGAACTCAGTGGATGCCTAAGATTGGGTGAGATAGGGGGGGCGCCCCTACTAGATATAGGCAGAGCTTGAGTGAGCCCGAATCAAAGATCTATCGAGAAGATGTCGGGCAGGCGGTGAAACCCAAAAGATAGTAGGGCAATGCTGGCTCGAACCAATCCTCAATCTTCCTACCTACCTACGCAGATCCCATGTCCCTTAAGATAGTAGGGCTCCCAGAGAAGGGCGACCTACCTGCTACCGATACGACCGGTTGAGTGGTAAGACGTGCCCTTAGAATAGTAGGGGCACTCGAGTGAGTGATTTCTATCAAATCCGCACATAGACGAAACGCGAAACATCAACAATCCCGACCCATCATACTAGTCGGGTTGGCTAACTTTTGCAGTGCGTCGCCATAGAATTGTAGGGGGGCCATAGAATTGCCCAACTATATGCCCGGGCAGACTTTGAGAAGTAGGGGGCTCATGGCCTCATACCAGTCAAATCTCAATCCTCACTTTTGCACGCACCTATGCGAGCCCTCAAATTCTATGGGCCCACACTCGGACTGAGGTTTGCTTACTTAAATGGGGTTGCGTCCGGAACTTGACTATTCATGAACCATAGGAACTACCTTAGAATGGTGGGGGCAGGGGTGGGAACTTAGGAGGATATAGTTGCACACCCGCATAGTTGTTTGTGTGGACTCGACAGTTGAATGATAGGGAGAATCGGCGGCGATTAAGTTATTGGGGCCGCTGGAGTTGCCCGGGGGAGACGAGAAGGTTCGTCGTTAACTCCTCGAGCGATAATCCTACTATGATGTGGAGCGGATCGAATCCCCTGCATGCCCTTTAGAATAGTAGGGGCACAGGGTGGGTGGGAGGAGATAGCGGAGCCTGCAGTAAGTCAAGATCCCGTTTCATCAATTCTGCTTTGTCAGTTCGATTGATCGGATGCTGGGGGGGGGCAGAGGGTTCTCGCTTGCTTTCGGTGTACGGGCCCGGTTGCCCTTGCCGGTATTCGTTCTTTCATCCCTCTCCCCGTATCCGCCTATATTTGAAAGGGCCAGGCCCATAGAATAGTAGGGGCAATATCTGGTTCGGCAGGACCAGGGCTGGGTGGCACAACTCATAGCACGTCTATTCGGCATACAGCTCCGCCTCTCCTATATCAGGTAGGAGGGTACCATAGAATTGATAGGGGGCGCCCATAGAATAGTAGGGCACTCGACAGATAGCTTTCTCCTCCCACCCACCAACGGCTATCTTCCCGGTTCCCACCCAACCCGGTTATAGAATATAGTGGGAGAATCTAGTTGACCCGGCATACCACGGGATACCCGGGAGGGTCTTATCGGGGTGCCCCTACCGCATTTACCCCAAGGCCGAAGGCCGCCCCTACCTGGGGCCTATATATAGTAGGGGCTCCATGGGATGGAGGTGAACCCCGTGTTGTTAAGTATAGGAGTTAGGTCCCGGGGCGGGTTGGCTAGTATCTATACGTGATACAACTGTATTTAGGCAGGGGTGGAGTGTTGTGTGGGTTGGTGTTAGGGGCCCTAGTATCTATAGTTGTCGCCCTATTCTCTATAGTTGGGGTAGGTGTTTGATTGCCAACTGCAACTACTACTATGGGAGGGGATAGCCCACCATTCTATAGGGTTGCCACTGCGAGATGTTTGCTAGGGCGTCTGTATCACCCGCGGAATAGAGAGTACGTGTACCCGCCTCCCCCGGGAACCCTATGATTCCCCCCACCCGGCTATATATTAGGAGGCAGGAACAACTCTTCCAGATTGAACCCCATAAAACAAAGATTATATGCCCGAGCCGGATATAGCTCAAATTCCCTCCCCCTCCCCCAGCAGGGTGGGCCCTACGGGGTGGGTGGGAGGAGGTAAGGACCCTACTATTAGAAGGGGTTAGGTTTTCTGTCTTTAGAAATGATTCCCCTAGAGACAGTAGGGGCCCCGGCATCCTTTATTAATAATGAATGATACCTCGCCCACTAAGACTAGAACTGGAACTGGAACTAGAACTGCTGGAGCTGGAATAAGATCATCCACGGATGAGCACAAAGAAATAAAGGAGTATGCGCTAGGGGAGTAACATCACTCGCTGAGGTAGGTAGGAAGCCTATATCCCCATCCATCTTAATGATCCCACTCCCTCCTTCTCGCCAATTCAAGTATGTCCCGATGAACCGGTAAGATAGATAGGTAGATGGTCGGTAACTAACTCCCCCACTTCCCCGTGCCTTTATGGGGACTAATCGATGAGTCTAAACCTAATGAGTCTAGTGAACCTAATGAGCCTAGTGATTCCCCGATCGAGAACTATAGTTGCCACGGGAAGGCCTTACAATCTATAGGGGCGGGTCCAACGTCGAACATGTTTAAGCAACCGGGCCGCTCCAATAGATGCCGTAAATCCAATAGTAGATGCCGGAACTATAGATTCCCAATAACTATAGGGGGGGGGGTGGGCCCCTGTCTTTATTAGTCCTACTATAGCCCCCCCTACCCTACCCTACCCTACCCTACCCTACCCTACCCTACCCTACCCTACCCTACCCTACCCTACCCTATATTTGAAGGGGAAGGGCCCTTTATATCATCGGTGGCCCTTTTTGATAGTTGCCCGCATATATCATCGGCGGCCCTTTTTTATATAACCCTTTTTGATAGTTGCCCGCATATATCATCGGCGGGCCTTTTTGATAGAATTCCCGCCCCTTCTATATAGAACCCTTTTTGATAGAATTCCCGCCCCTTCTATATTATTGAAGGGCCCGCATATATCATCGGCGGAAGGGCCCCTTCTATATTATTGCCGGGACACTATAGTTGCCCCTACTATTCTATGGCAATAGTGATTCAAGCCCATGTGATAAAGAAGTATACCTCCCATGTGATAAGCAAGCATAGTGAGCGAGGTCCCTACTCTATAATGGCGGGCCCGGGGCAGTGAGCCAGTGATGAAACAATATTATCCGCTGAACCCATGATGTAACATCCGTTTGGTAACTAACTACTATAGGACGCGGGCGGCGTTTGATGACCTGCCAACTCACTGCTACGACTTGAGAAACGGCCTACTATTTTGATAGGCGCCCATAGAACCATAGCCATAGAATTTATAGGGTAGGTAGGGGCCAACGAATAGTAGGGCCCCTTTATAATAGTAGGGCCCCCTTATAATAGTAGGGGCCATAGAATAGGGCGGGGCCCACCCAACCCGTCCTATAATTCCCACCCTGCTTCCCGGGTTGGGTGGAGATTATAGTGGTGGGAGGAATGGCTCAGCCGCTCCTACCTCGAGAGATCCGCCCTCAGGCCCGCTCATACGCCCAGATCCCAAAGGGTAATAAATAGACGTTAGTATGAGAAGCTCTGTGTTCCTCTATGTGTCGCTGAAGAGTAGAGCCGTTTAGTGAGGTCCCTGTTCCTAGATCTGTTGATCTAGATATTGAAGAACCAACCTAGCTAGTTATATAGCTTAGATCTTATAGATAGATTGAACCTATGGCCATGGCAATGGAAATGGGATCCGGCCCTCTCTCTATCAACCACGGGGGCACCACCCTGCTTGCTTGGGGGACACAATCCATCTGCCGATGAAGCCTGGTCTTGGTGATCTCACTCTCTATATAGAATAGAGGGCGAACGAAAACTATAATTGGGGGGGCCCTCCGGAACTATAGTCCCACAATTGAATCTGAGGGGGGGGCGAAAATAAAAGAGCGTGATTGAACGGGGACATTGCCCACTTCCCGGACCCGGGACAGCGGGGCGCCCCTACTCAAAAGTAGGGGTAGGGCGTGAAAAAATACTTAATTCTATGGCAAAAGGGCGGGGCGCAGCCCTACTATCTATAAGGCGCCAAGCCCTACTATCTATAGGCCCGGGCGAACGCAGTGAGCCCTACTATCTATAGGCCCTTGTTTGAACGCAGTGAGCCCTACTATCTATAGGCGGACAAGGAGTAGAGAATCTGCCTGCCCCGCCTTCCTTGTCGCCAACTATATAAAGTTCGACTCGAATAATAGAATAATAGGGCTCCCACCCCCAACTAGATCTAAAGGGGGCATGTTACGTATAGAATTGAGCCTACTATTCTATTATTGAGGGAGGGCAGGCAGATAATAGGTAGATGAGGGCCCGTGCAAATCTATCCCTATCCAGCCTTCCTATCCGGATCGCCCTACCATTCTAGCCGGCGATTCCCCATGGCCCGGCCCCCAACTATATCAAAAGGGGAAAATAGTAGGGCCAAACGAGATTCTATACGTAACATGCCCAGGGGTGGCTCTATCACCCCCACCCAACCAACCCGCCCTACTATTCTAAGGGAAAGCCCTTGCCGAATAGTAGGGGGCCATAGAATAGGGCGGGGCCCACCCCGTTAATATCTATAGTTGTTCCGGGGGCGCGGCAATAAGAAAATAATTCTATCCTAGCCAGCCAACAGCCTTCCAGCCAAACTAGAATATTCCACGGATGGAAGCCCCCTACTATTCTATGGGGCCGGGTGACCTATCCTCACCCCCGCCCCCCCTTTTTATTAATTGCAGCTGGACCGCCCATAGAACCCTTTATAAAATAGGGGGGGCCGCCTTTAGAATAGTAGGGCAATGCCTTAGGGCGCATGCTCGCCCTTTTTTCTATAGTTGGAAGGGAAGATAGTCTATGCTTTAGAGGGGCCCCCAATCAATATAGCGGATCCGAACAATCCAACAAGAGGTTACGGCCCTACGGGGTGAGGTTACGGTATGAAGATAGTAGTTATCGACCTTCCTTAAAAGCCTTCATTTCATTCAGGTAAGGGACCTTTTTTCTATTGGGCGGTTGGTTGCCCTCTATAGTTGTTGACTTCCTTCCCTGTAGGGGGTGTGGGGAGGAACTAATAGCCTTCACCCCCTCCTTGGATTGAAAGCTCATGCTGTAGAGCGCACCGGAAAGAAAGAAAGAAAGCAAGCTCCATCGCCATCCTTTGAACCCCCTCCCTGCCATCCTTCACCGGGCTCCCTGATCCTTCACCCCCGGTAGGGAGTTAAGTAGCTACGGGAACAATCTAACTACCTAAGGAATATATGGTTAGTGGGGTTGGGAGCTTGCCTGGGGGTTTGACTAGGATGGCACCCTGCTGCGGTAGGTAGAAAGAAAGTTGCCCTTGAGAATAGTAGGGCTCGGATCGTGAACAGTGAGTTAACCCAACCCCATAGAATAGTAGGGGTAAGTTCCCTGCAGGGAAGGACTTCACCCGCTCTGAAGCTGTCGGAAAGGGGAGCTTGTCCGGTTCAGGATGGAACAGCATGAGAGCCCATAAAATAGTAGGGCCCCCGGTGGGCTATCCGGCTTGCCCCCCACCCACTAGCCGAAGTTAGGCTAGACGGGGCCAACGACTAGCTATTTAGGAGGCAGGGAGTTAAAGAAAGTATTGTATCGGGGAGGAAGGAAAGGAGCCCCTACTATTCTAAGGCCCGCCCAACTATCTAGAATCTTGGGGTGGGAGGAGGAGAACTATAGAAGCGGGTGAATAGGGCCCTCCCCTACACCATTTTCAAGGGGTGTTCAGGGGGGACATTAATTGAATTCCGATTTATCAATTGAGTGCCGCCATGGGGATGGGGTCGAGGGCGATGTCGAGATCTACCATCCATATATCTAGAGGGCCTTTAGGCAGGCACTCGACCGCCCCGAATTTCTCATCCCCCTTCGATAAGATATTACTGTAATAAGGGATTTCAGCAATTATAGATAGATAGATAGTCGAGATGGCGGAATGATCTATATAGCCTTGATTGGAGAGGATATTACGTGTGTAGTACAGGATTGATGCTAGCGAAGGACGTTGCCTGCCCTGCATTAAGATCTAAAACTCGCCTTAGAATAGTAGGGCCGTTTGGAGTCGTCCCCCGGCCGTTTCGGGAAATGTTTGGAGTCGTCCCCTTACCTCCTCCCACAATTCGAGATACCTCTTAATTCGAGCAGTGCCCTACTATTTGAAGGATAAACCTGCTAGCCCTCCTCTAATTATAGTTGCTAGCCCGGGGAATTCTAGATAGATAGATAGATAGATAGATAGATAGATAGATAGATAGATAGATAGATAGATAGATAGATAGATAGATAGATAGTTGGGAATTATAGAAAAAAAGGCCGGGAAATGAGGAATTGGTTTCGTTTCGCCCGAAGCATCGGACCAAGAATCACCAATCCCAATCCCTCTCCTATATGGCGAGGGGAATCTCCCTCCCCTACAGCTGCTTTGTTTTACTCTATATAGCTATGTTTCCGTGTCAGCACCTGTATGCGAGGTGTTCAGCGACATATAGAGATAGGGCCGTTGGTCGATGGTCGAGAGCATAAATCGCGAATTAGAGATAGGGGGCACTCCCCCGCTCCTCCCTATATACCGGAATTGGTTCCGCCGGTGATTGCAGATCGGGGTGCCATTAGATTAGACATTGAGAGAGCCCACTGAGGAGAGCGAACCCTTCTATCATACCACTCTAGTTCATCTCTGAAATCATTTGAGGGTCTGGTTCATCTCTGCAATCATTTTAAGGAATTCAAAGATCCGCCGGGTGTGAAATCCCATCGTATTCGGGGAGTCGACGTTAAACACCGGGTCGCCCCTCTCGTATACTATATTGGGGCAGAATTGACAATTGAATCTGAGGGGGAGGGCCCTACTATCTAAAGGGCTCCCAAAAATACCACTCTGCAGGGGGGTGGCCACGCATGTTACATCAATCATGCGATCAGCTGGATCGGAATTCATGTCTTTTCGAGAGGGGGGGGCCATATCTATTCGCCCCCCACCCCATATAGAGATAGGGAGATAGGGGGCGCTCAATTGGTTTATCGTTTATCAATTGAGTCTAGATGGGGCCATCTATCTATACAGTCGAGGATAGGGATAGACCCGACGGCGGATGGGGCACCCCTCTATAGCTAATTCATAGGGGGGCCTTAAAGAAATGCGGTTGGAGTTCTAGTCGTGCCCCATATCCCATATCGTACGATAGGGGCCCTCCGGAATCTATAGCTATAGCTAGAGCCAGGGGGGGGGTGCAACTCCGATCCCAATCCCAATCAATAGGTGTCCCAATTGGGTGGGAGGGAATTCATAGTTGGGGGGGTGGGGGTGGCGGCTATATCCCATATCATCATTCTCGACCTCTATTCCAGCATTATAGATAGTCGAGAGAATGACGGGATAAGATATTACGTACGTAACTATCTGGCGATCAGGTATTCCATTCCGATCAAGACGCAACTATATTAGTTGAGCCGGGCGGAATAGGAATAAATAGGAGGGCCTCGTGATGGATGGAGATGGAGACCCAGATGGAGATGGAGAGAACCGCTCCTATCTATCAGCGGTGCCTTAGAATAGTAGGGCCATCAAGGCGGCATAGATGGGTTTGTTTCCCGGATTGAACTAGCCATCTCATCTGCCTTACCTCTGGGCGATCTGCCTTACCCTACCGCTGGGCGCCTATAGACCAGATGCCCGCTAGGCCGAGCCCCGTACCGTAGACCAATGCCCTTACGTGGCCCCCTATCCATATCTACATCTGGGGCAAAGCCCTCAAATTCTATGGGCAGCCTACAAGTTAAAAGCCTACTGTATCGCAATGGCTCCTCCAGCGATTACTCCAATAATAGGTATCTATGGGTGCCTTTATAATAAGGGCTGCGCCGCAGAGAGAAAGGTATCTACTAGATAGTTCCCTACGTTGCCCTACGGGCCCCCTCCGGTTCGGTAGCGAAAGAACCATACGCATTCGATGGTAGCTGGAATCTCTCCTATTCTCATACATCCATTGAATTCGCTTGATCTGCATTCAGATCTTACCATAGTCACAACTACTAGAATTGGGTTTGGTTGAGAGTCTCTTCATGAGATTCTGCTACGAAAGGGATTCGTTGTGATATACGTAACTATTGCCCTTACAAATAATAGGGCAATTATAGATAGATAGATATATAGTTCTCGATTGTTAGTGCAGAAAGAGAGTAGATCAACCATATTGTGTTGGGCGGCTCCAGGCAGGAGCAGCAGAAGATCGATTGAAACAAACGCCTTAACTACTATAATTGTCCATAGACACAATTGACAGGCTGATCCACCTCGCCCTACTATTCTAAAGGGGCGGCCGGCCATAGTAGTCGCTGGAAAACACTCGTGGAGCCCCGATACCTGGAGGCCAAAACTGCCTTTATACTTATACTCGAGTTGGCAGGAAGGCACCGGGGCCCCACTTCCCCTTTTATGGTGAACCACTTCCCAGCTTCGCTCTTTATTGATCAGCCTTCAAAAGTGGGGACAGTGCGTAAACTACCTTTTAACAGGAACGACCATTCCCCTTAGAATAGTAGGGCCCTTTATAATATAGGGGCTTGAGAGTCGATGATTCACCACCTTATAGATAGCAGTGTCCTATGGTCGCCCATGTTGATGAGAAGGGCGTGTCTCTAGCTCGGCCTGTATCGGCCGGAACCTGTCTTGTTACTCTCGGTCTTGGGATGGATCTTACTGGGAGCGGAGCTCCCTTATAGATAGTAGGGCAAAGACTTGCTTTCGCCTTTAGAATAGTAGGCTGCTGCTCAATCGAATACTTTCTAATTGCTAAACGTTGCCCTCTGGGTAAGGGGCCCAAGTTAATTGTAATTAGTTGCCTATACATGTCTTCAAGTTGCTATATTCTTATTCTGGAAGGAAGGTAAGTAACGCCTACAATTCTATGGGAGCGCGCCATTCATGACGATAAGGTTTCTCCTCTTCGTTCCAGTATGCACGCAGAATCCATTATCAACTGGGTGGGCGGGAACAATAACCACACTATCAATTCAATTCGAGGGATTATTGAGCCCCGTGTTCGGCAAGTTCAGTGCCCCCCCCTTTTGATATAGGGCCCGGACCGGGCAGGTGCAACCACTCTTCCAATCTATCGCACAGTGCCTATCTAACTATATGGCCATCCATTCGTGGCCCTCCCAAGTACTATTTATTAGCTTCCCGGCCTAAAGCCTTTTTTATATAGGGGGCCAATGTTCACTCAACCCAAGATTTCCCTCTGACACTACTCGATGGATGGGAAGAAAAGGTAGCGGGTGGGAAGAAGAGTGAGGGAGGGTCTGATCTATATCCGACCCATCCCCTTAGAATAGTAGGGCATTTCAGAGATAGCTTGAGATATAGCAGTGAAAGGGACGTGGGCACGCTTGCGCCACATGATGAGTTTCTATCTATGGATGAAAGGGGCACCGCTCATGACCGCCGCCCTTTTTATATAGGGGGCCGAAGAACCATTCGTTCCCACTCCAGCAGCATCAAACGAAAGGCGGGGCCGGGCGGGTAGGTCGCTGTCGCTCACTGCACTCCGTCCGTTCTTTCCTTTGGGCTTGAGTAAGTCAAAGTTCACCTTGGCTCTGGTCTACTATACTATACTGGAAGTTAACCAAACCACACCCCGGCCCTCTCTGGCTGGTACTATCTATCGGACAATCGTTAATGCATGTATGTGAAGGAAGGAGTGATCGTTCTCGTAAGTGAGTAAGCTTCACCAGTGAGTGATCTCGTAAGCGATAAGAGAAATGCATGCCGATCCGAAAGGGCTCCGTTAATACATACATATATAGGCAAGCAGGCCCCTATATTAGAAAGGGGGGAGTAGGAAACACAAGTGAAGAAATGACTTGAAAGCCTTAGAAAGAAAGAGCCAAACCCTGATGCCCTATTATTATATTATTCGAGTGAATAAATGCAAATTGTTAAAACCTAAGTTCCCTATATGTATGGGTGGGTGGGATGGACAGAGCCTCTATGTCTGAACTTAGAAGAAATAAAAAGTAAGTGGCACTCTCGACCTCGACTTCTCAATCTGAAGTCCAAACGAAGGGGCGGGTTCCCAGGCCTCTAGATGATTGCTGCATGGGAACCAAGCGGTAACAAGGGATGATAACTAGGGCACCCATGAAGGGTAGGCACTACCGCTCAAGCTACGATGTGCAAAACAAAGAGGAACATATAGAACTCTAATTCTATAACTATCTATAATTGTACAAATTGAATAATCAATATTCGCCCCCGACCCAAATAACAATTTCATATTCAGGTCGTTGGTGCGAGGGCGACCGCCCTATATTATAAAGGGCCAAATAGTTTCCATATTTGATCCGCCACACCAGAAACTGCTCCATCTCCTGTCACGGGCCCTTTATAATAGTAGGGGCCCCATAAAAACTTCATTGCCCCTGCAATATGTGAAAAATTCCAAAGTCTACATCCCCATCTCTCTCACGAACAGGAATGGCCAGATGACTGAACCTGAGCTTCCAATGGAGTGCAGTAAACTCCTGGATCCATTTGTTCCCCTTACCTTCATTTCATTCAGGTAAGGGATAACCTGGGATAAACCAAGTCGTTTTAATGGTTAGGTCCGGGCCATGGTCCATTCTCGGTTTCTCCATGAGTCTTCGAAGGTCACATCCCATTCTCGGGCCGGTATCTGCAAAGGTGGGCCCACCTCCACCCCTCTGGATTCGGTGGGAAGAATTCTAGCGGAAGGAAGAATCATGGGTAAAGGAATGGATTACTACATGGGTAGTTGGGGTTTGGGGTAGTAAGTACAAGCAGCTCGGGTTGGATCTTGGGAATAGATCAATGGATTCGAGTCTAGTTAGTCCATGGAACTTCTGTCGTTGCACTGAGTATGGTTTGCCTTTTTTCGGAAGCAGCTGGACCGGACATAAAATTGATTGATTAAGAGCACTTATTCTCTCTGTCCTCCCTAGTTCCGCTAGTCGATGCTGGCCCTATTATTTAAAGGGACCTGTAGGACAAAACCAATAGAGAAATTGGTAAGGGGCGAATGGGTCTGCTCACACATGCACACACACCCGGCCCTACTATTCTAAGGGGCCCTCAAATTCTATGGCTGATTAATCAAGAGGCCCCTCAAATTCTATGGGAATAATCGGTAGCAGGCTAATTAATTAGAGGAGAAATCTTTCTCTGCCTATAGAATAGTAGGGGATTCTCAAAACCTGCCCTACTCTTTTCTAAAGGGCGTTTCGCCTTATAGATAGTAGGGCTGATAAATGACGTTATTTGGCAAATAAAGTAGTCTCCCGGGCCCCTTTGCCATAGTAGGGCGGCACATTCGGAACACCCTCTCCCCTACGGAGCATCTGTCGAAACTCATTCAACTCTTTAGATACCACCGCAACCACAGGATGTCAGGGTTGGTTCTCGCTCTCATATCTGGTCGGAACCCTGCCCATAGAATTCCC
The DNA here is from genome assembly GCA_027943335.1 of Chamaecyparis obtusa. NCBI lineage: Eukaryota > Viridiplantae > Streptophyta > Pinopsida > Cupressales > Cupressaceae > Chamaecyparis > Chamaecyparis obtusa. Next base: position 75,398 of record BSBK01014156.1, read on the forward strand.
CAAGGGCTCGACTTTGGTCAGTCCCGCGGGTGAGTCGGATCTTTATCTGCGTGCTCATCATATTACGTAGATAAGAACAGGTGCCCACCAGAGAGGAGTCGATCTCCACTGAGACTAATTGATGTTTATCCCAACCCCCTTATAGATAGTAGGCCCGTAGGGGCATCTTAGCTCGACTGAAACTGGTGAGGGACTTTGAGCATTTTTCCCAGCCAGATATTCTGACATCATCCATCCCTAGGTGAATCATGGAAGCTTGAGTTGGTTCTCGCTTTCGGCTGTGAGGTTTGTATGTATGGAACTCGCAGCTGTCAGTCTCGCCTCTGTTCCCGCTCCTTCTGCCTTTCATCCCTTGGGCCTATAGATAGTAAGGCCATTTCCCGGGATTTGACCCATTAGCCCCCTCTTCGCCCGCTAGCCTATAGAATGGTAGGGGGCATGCAATATTTTTGAAAGAAAGAATCTTTGGTCGAGTGCCTCCGACATGATAAGTTCCAATAGACAGCTTTCAATGTTCCAGTATCCCAATGTGCCGGCCGCTTCTGGAAGCAGCGTTCGTTTAGAGCCAATATTGATAAGGCCCGGCACTGAGCTCCAGATTCTATTAGGATGAACGAATGAGAGAGAAAGCTAAAGGGGAAGTGATTAGCTCTTATGTGCTCCATGCCTCGGCCTTTATAATATAGGGCTGAACTCGTTGGATCAACGGCCCCCTCTTGTCTATCATTCTGGGTGGGAGACTCTGTTAGTTGTCCATATCGATAGTGGTTTGGGAATATGTGTATAGATAGAATCCAGTCGGAGCCCATAGAATTGTAGGGCCTCAGCTGGCACTTTAACCCCCCAGGGACCTCCAACTATATACCTCAATTATATAGAGGGGGGGGCCACCCAACCCCCTTAGAATAGTAGGGCCCTGGCCTAACTATTGCCCCCCACCCACCAACTCAAATCCCGCCCTGAGATTAATGTACGCCTGCTAGAGGTTGCCATGTTTCAGCCCATAGAATTGTAGGGGGGGCATCAGCCCCATTAGAATTTGAGGGGGCCCAATTAATCAGCTTGTTAGAGTACCGGGGGCTAGAATAAGCTATAGATTGAGTGGGCGGGGGGCTATGCAGGGAAGATATAGTTGCTAGCCTCCCACCCACCCCCCTTTATAATATAGGGCGCTGGGGTTCGGTTGTTAGATCGATTCGGGAACTATTGCAACTAGAATTAGTTATTCTAGCAAGCTGCTCGCATTGGAGGGCCCCCTACAATTCTATGTGGCTGATGCCAATTTTATAGAGGGGGGGAACTATAGGGTGGGTGCCCAGGAGGAGCAAGTATAGTGGCGGCGCCCTACTATTCTAAAGGGGCCCTACTATTCTAAGGGCCCTACTATTATAAGGGGCTGGGATAGGGATAAACAAAATATCGGCCCTTAGAATAGTAGGGCCCCTTTAGAATAGTAGGGCTGATGCCCAGGGACTCCTAATAAAAAGTGAGAATCCACCCCTACTATTCTAAAGGGCATTGGGCTTGGCATAGAAACCGGAATGGCCCGAACAACTCTTCATTATGTCTTATCCATTCCCCCATAGAATAGTAGGGGCCCACCCAACTAGAATTATATCTGTTATGTTGCCCTTCGCCCGTGAGATTGTTGTTGTTTGTTCCAATGTAGTGGGTGCGCTCCCTACTATCTATAGGGCGTTGGGTGTGATGGGTGGTGGGTCCTTTTGTCAGGTGGTCAAAAGGGGTTGTTGTGTGCTTTGTCCGACCTGGCTCCTTTGCGACCGAGACCAGATTTGTCTGTTCAATAACAGGTAGTGAGAGGAGCTCCTCTCACTACCCTTAAACTAGTTATGCTACTGATGCTGGATAAGCTAGATCCACTGCAACTATATAAAAAAGGGCGACATCAACAGCTGCCCCACCTTTAGAATAAGGGGCTCCAACCGGGCGGCCTATATAAGCTACTGAGTCAACTGCTTACTCTACTGGTGGTGCTTCTGGATATGGGTATAGATCTGGATCAGGGCCCATTCAAATAGTAGGGCAAATCCCTGCAGAATCGACTATAGCCTCCCACCCCCGGGAGGAAGGGCCTGGGTATAGAACTGCTCGTGCTACTGATGGAAGGTATGCTGCTGGTACTGGATCAAGAGCTTATACACGTGCTTAAACAAGGTAAACTAGGTACGATGCCCCATAGAATAGTAGGGGGTCCGGTCGACAGAATCAACAGCTTAATCTACAGGTCAATCTACTGCTGCTTCATATACCGAGACTGGTGCTGGATCAACAGCTTAACCTGGGTATGGATCTCGATATGGATCGACTGATGCACCTGCCCTTGCTTATTAGTAAACAACTAGCTTTGCCCTTAGAATAGTAGGGGGTACGAGAAGGATCTGTATCAAGGACTGCATAATCAAGGTCAGAATCAAAGGCTTAATCTGCTGGATCAACGTACTCACCAACGTGTGCTTCCCCTGCCCTTGCACTTGCTTATGCCCTTACCTATGCTACCAAAGCTTCTGGCTCTAATGCCTTTGCTTATGCTTATGACTCAACAGAATCAACAAGATCACCCCCTACTATTTGAATGGGCAACTGCCCTACGCCCTACCCCCTACCCCTACCCCTACCCCGGCCCCGGCCCCGGCCCCGGCCCCGGCCCCGGCCCCTACCCTACCCTACCCTACCCTATATTAGAAAGGGGAAAGGGCCCTTTTTTATATAGGGGGCCCGCATTTTCCCTATATAAAAAAGGGGGGGGCCCGCATTTTCCCTATATAAAAAAGGGGGGGGCCCGCATTTTATATAGGGGGCCCCGCATTTTATATAGGGGGCCCGCCCTACTATTATATGCGGGGGCCCGCCCCGCCCCGCATTTTATATAGGGGGCCCTACTATATAAAAAAGGGGGGGGCCCGCATTTTATATAGGGGGCCCGGCTATTATATGCGGGGGGGGCCCTACTATTCTAAGGGTAGGGGCATCATGTTAGAGTGACTACAGACTCTCGGATCTGTAGGAGTTGGGATTGCCATAGAGTTGTAGGGGGGCCTTCCCATTCTTATCGCTTGAATGGCGGAATAATATAATAATAGGGCCATCCGGGCAATTGAATGGCGGCCCGGTTAACCATTATAAGCCCCCCTTTTCTATTATTGGCCAGATTCTATACGTAACATGCTAGCCCCTCAAATAGATTATTCTAGCTCATTCCATTGCCCTTAGAATAGTAGGGCATCCAACTGGCTAAGATATATATAGGGCCAGACCATCCAGAAAGCCTATCAAATTTGAGGGCTTCTCATCTTTCAACCATGTTTTGTAGGGGTAGGGGATTCTCTACGTAACATGCTAGGAGTTCTAGCTCAGCTAACCGGGGGGCGTGTTTCGTAACTACTGGTTTTATACGTAATACAATTCCATCGTGAACTACTAGAATTGTGACAGTTCAAGTTCAATTGATGGTGGGTTATACCGATTGATGTTTCTTGGACCATGGGTTAGTTCCGGGAGACGAGGTTCAGTTCCCACAGCTTGGTTCGATGGCTTGGGGGTAGGGTCAATCAGTTCATTGTTTCAGTCAAGAGGGGGTCAAATCTTAGAACTGGACTATTGCTTGACAGCATGACCCAGACTATTTGTAGGCCACCAGACTCTTTTTAGGTTAGGGAGTACTAGTTCTTATTCCATGGATAACTATTGGTTCGAGATACTATTGATTTCCCATGACACGCCCTACTATTATAAAGGGCGAGGACAGGTTGGGCCCTTTATAATAGTAGGGGAACAATAATAGAAAAGAGGGCAATAATAGAAAATAGGGCCATTGCCCGATCCATTGGTGCAGTTTCAAGAGCTTAAGGTTTGGGTAGCCCAGGTTGCTTGCCTTAAAATAGTAGGGCATCGGGTTATACCAATTAATTTGTATGGGACAACATGGCCCGGCGAGGCCCTTCTCAATATATGGGGTTCGCACAGTATATCTTCCCAGTGCCTTACCGCACATTTGGCTCAGTCCAAGGCCCTTCTCAATATATGGGCAGCACGAGGTAGACCAGTCAAAGTCTTATTTGAAGTATAAGTATCATAAAAAGTATCAATGACTATCTCTAGAATAATAGTTTGGGGCGGCCCCTCGGCGAATAGTAGGGCCCTTGCCGGGCTTTTCACCTTTATTATTCTTATCTTTATAGGTCACACACAGCTTCAACCAGACCAGGAGAAAGGTATGGATGAGCCTAAATAAACAATAGGGCCATCCCATGAGCAGGACGAGGTCAGGATGCTTATCAGCCCAGCAACTAGGACGAGGCAAGGATGATGGCCCAATAGCAGGACGAGGTCAGGATCCAGCCTACTAACTCGACTAGGACGATTCAGGGGTGCCAGATTAGAACTAGACTAATTATTAGGGTTCGGTCACTAACAGATTATCACTCGACAATGCGAGTCGAGGTACCAGACCAAACAGCTCGGGATGATGACCATCCCAAGAACTATCTAGCGAGAGTAGCAGTAGGAGGTAGACCAGCAATGGCACCAGAGTTCATCGGGGACAGATAAATAAGCAGAAGCATCTCCAGATCGAGTTACAGCTCCCCTACTCTAGATAGGGCAGATGCTCATGGTCCAGAGACAGATGCTCGTGATCCAGAAGTTGATTATGCTATTAATTAATTAATAAAGCAGCACGAGCAGTTAAAGATACAGGAGCAGTTCCAGGTCCAACAGTAGATATCGATCCATCCCTAGCATCGGTGAATATAGAAAATATGGAGCTTAGAATTCCTTCGCGTGGTTCCTGTTCTATCAGTATCCTAGCTAGCAGCAGTAGGCCCAGTTGTTCCAGGTGAAGATACAGATCGTAAAGATCCAGATAGAGACACTATGGACCAGTTGCCCTTTATAATATAGGGCAAAATTGCAGCTAAGGTGGTTGATTTAGGTGATTCTGATGAAGCAGCAGTAACAGGGACGACGAAAGAAGCATGCACATCCAAGAGGTGGCATATATAAAAAAAGGGCCAGCAGACTCCAAGAGCAAAGCCCTTTTCTACGCGAATGAAGCCCGGGTGAGCAATTATAGAAAAAAGGCCAATTGAAAGCCCCTACTATTTCTAAGGGTCCCCGCGGGTCGAATCCTACTATTTGCCGCTCACCTACTATTCTAAAGGGCTCGCTCATATGACTGCCAACAACTATATCAAAAGGGCGGTTCGGGCCCTTTTGATATAGTTGGGCGGGCGACCCATATCAATTCCCCTAAGGAACCCTACCGCATCTTGATCATTCGTCTGGCTCCTATGACTGGTGAAGCCGGCATATATAAAAAAGGCGAAGCCCTACCCCCTACTATTAAAGGGGCAAGGGGTGATAACTACCGCTGCGTTCGCCCTATATTATAAAGGGCCCTTTTTGATATAGTTGGGCCTATAGAATAGTAGGGCTCCGGCCCGGTGCCCTACTATTCGCCAGGGGCCCTACTATTCTTAAGGGGTGGCCATGTGCAAGCAAAAAGTCGGCCCTATCTATATATGGGCTATGCTGCCAACTATATAAAAAAGGGCCCCTTTAATAGTAGGGGGTAGGGCCCGAAGCTTCTGGTTCAATTGCGCCCCGCCCCCGTAGGGCTGGTGCTTATTCTGCTTGCTTTGCTCCAGATACCGGCAGCAACTATAGGCTGGTGGCTTTGCTTGCTCTACTGGGGCCGATGGTGGTGCTTAAACTGAATAAACTACTGGGTCTACTGCTGCTACTAGCTGTGCTGGATCAACTGCGTAATCTGGTTCCAACTTGGAACACGGTATGGTACCTATATAGTGGTGCATATTTCCCAAAGCTACGTATTGGCTAAGCTATATGCCTTTGTCCCGGCGGGGGGAAGTAGTGGGCTCCTGGGCCCAGGAGTAGTCGGATCTGAGATTTCCGAACGTTTTAGCTACTATGAATGAGATCAAACTACTTAACCGATCGATACCGATCGATGAGGGACAAAGCATGCATGGTTCGAAAAGTGAGAAAGCGCCCGGAGTTAGGTGTATTACGTATAGAAGCAGTAAGTCTCTTTTCTGCTTTCTTTCGCATCGGAGCTTAGCTCTTATTTTGAAAGACCTAGAGGCCCTTATAGATAGTAGGGCGGGTGGGAACTTAGGGAGCCCTACGGGGGCGGGGCGTGGCAGTCTAACTACCCCAAAATAGATCTGATCTATAGGGCAAAACATTACCCGCCCTTGCCGGGGAACCCGGCCCTTAGAATAGTAGGGCTATCCCCACCCTGCGAGAACTTCCCCAATTCGCCCTACTATTATAAAGGGCCCCTACTATTCGGTTCGGCAAGGGAATCCGTTCATAACTATACCCCCCACCCCCATAGAATAGTAGGGGCCCCACACGCCATTAATCAGCCCGCTAGCGATAATATGCCCTTTTTTATTCTATAGTTGGTGGCAAATAGTTAGTAGGGGTAGGGGCCCCCTTGCCGAATAGTAGGGCCCTTTAGAAAACTAGAGAAAGGAGGGGGGGCTAGCCCTTTAGAATAGTAGGGGCGCCGAATAAGTGGGAATAGTCAAGTTCCGGACTGCCAGGGTCTTCCGCATGCGTGAACACGTCATCTGCAGCCTACGGGGTGCGGAACTAGAGTTTTGTTTCCGCATTTGCACGGCCATAACTCTTCCAGGGCCAAGGCCCCTACTATTTAGTTGGGCCCCAGCGCCCGGGCCGGGTTCATTAATCAGCCCCAGCCCCCGCCTTCAAATTCTATAGGCAACTCGAATTCACAGGTTAATTAATTCACTGCTCGACTCGATTCTAGCAGGTTTATGCCATTTACTTACTCTAGCAGGTTCCTCCCCCTCAAATTCTAAGGCAGGGCCCGCCCGGGGCCAGGGCCCTACTATTCTATGGGGGTCGCCGAACCAAACTTAGAATAGAAACGGACTCGACCAGATAGCAGAGATAGGGCGGAGAACTATAGAGCCCTATCTCTCGGGCTTCTAATTATAGGCAACGGCACTATAGTTCACCTACCGAGAGTATAGAGTAGTAAGGCGGAAACGTCGACTGATCAAGCCCTATAGATTGTAGGGGCTCCCCACCCCAATATAGTAAAGGGGGGGCCATAGAATTTGAGGTAGGGGCCCTGGCCCTTCAAATAGTAGGGGGCCCGGGCGGGGGATGGATTATAGGGCCCGGTCACTATAGTGGGTGGCTCAGGGGACCCGGATGGGGGGGAATTAGAGCCCCCTACCTATTAATCTAAACCGGGCGGCTGGAATTATTGACTGAGATAGCCTTTAGATAGTAGGGGGCTAGCCTTAGAATAGTAGGGGCCCCCACCCATCCAAGTTTGGATACGTTCCGGATAGTGCCGGGAACTCTAGTTCGGGGTTAGCTTCCTTTCCGAACTATAGTTGGAGATAGGTTCATCCCGGATCTCCCACTATGGATTGTAGGGCTCTCAGAACGAACAGCCGTGACCCAACCAATGTTACTCAGGTGGCATCACGACTATATACGTGATACGACCCCCACGGCCCCCTACCTCTTAATCCCGGATAGGGAGCCCTATCTATTCTATGGGCCCTTCTCCCTTTGCCCGGGCAAAGGGAGAAGGGCAAAGGGAGAAGGGCAAAGGGAGTAGTTTCACAATTATCCGCTGCCCTTATAATTAGTAGGGGCCGGGGCCCAATAGAGCCCATAGAATTGTTCATGCGGGGCCCCCCCACAATAATAAAGAGGGGGGCCCGGGGGCAATAGGATTTGGGAGGAGATAGTTGGGAAGGAGTCGAGTCTATTATCTACGTAATATGATGTGAGCTCGAGTGCTAAAAGGATTTCCATAAGAAACTATAGGCATCGAGAACTCAATAATAGTGCCAGAAGGGCGGGGTGGGTGGGAGGCCCCTTTAGCCCCCCACCCAGCCCCACAGGGCCCTTTCGAGTCTCTCGGGCGGGCATCTTTCTTCGAAAGCAGGATTTGAGCTAAGTCCTTCTCCCTGAATTTGAGGAAGGGATTTATGAAAGCTTGAACCGGTCGACCGAGAAGCCCTACTATTATAAAGGGCGCCCCAACTAAATAGTAGGCCGCACCGCATATATAAAAAAGGGCGAGAACCAATGGTGCCATTTGTCCACTTCGATCGAATGCAGACCCACCGTTCAATCCTATCTCGCCCCCTACTATTATATGCGGGGGCCCCAACTAAATAGTAGGCCGCACCGCATATATAAAAAAGGGCCATTCAGTCTTTCAATTGTTCCGGTGCAGTGGGAGGCCCCTACTCTTCTAAGGGGCCCTACTATTCTTAAGGGGTGGGTGGGCGGATATAAGTTGGGAGGGGAGCGGCAGAAAGCCCTTTTTTATATAGTTGGAGCACGATATACAAAAGCTGGTAGCCCTTTCGGAGGTGGGGATTTGACAATGGGGGGACTCAAGAGCATTGAAAGCAGGAACTTCCGCAAAAGGGCTTCAGTGGGTAAGGAAGGATCGATCGAACCATCAATACCGGGAGAGGCGGAACCTGCATCGTTGATTCCCGATCCTCTTAAGACTGTTCTAGCATTGCCCCCATGCCCAACTATATGGGGGGGTGGCGGGGGGTACGGAGCTCGTTAATTATTGACTTTCTCAACGGGGGCCAGCAGTTCGAGAAAGTTGCTCGGGTCGACCCGCCTTCTGAGAAACGGAGAGGGACTCGACCTAATGTGATAGGGAGAGGGATTAACGTCAACTGAAAGGAGAGGGAATCAATAGCTTTTGCCCTACTATTCTAAAGGGCCCCCCCGCATATAATAGTAGGGCTATGGGGCCAAACATCTCATTCTCAATTCCACATCAGTAGGCTTAACCGGACCGAGCAGAGGCAGCTGAACCCGGGCCATCACTCAACTCTCAACCATCCATCCATCCAAACCCCTGAGAATAGTAGGGGCCCCCCACCCGATTCCAACCAGAAACACCGGGAGAGGGTCGAAAGCAGCTTGTCCCCTTTCTAAAATAGGGCCCACTTCCCCTATATTATAAAGGGCCCTACTATTCGGCAAGGGCCATCACCCGAGCCTCCATTCCGAGCGATGCAGGAACCGAACCGCTAGCGGGAGCCCTTAAATAGTAGGGCCGGTAATATGTGTAGAATATATGGAGCGCCCTATATCTATAGTTGTGGGAAACAGCCATAGAATTGTGATTCCCTTTTTTATCAAATTGTTCGACTCCTCACCAAATTGATGCATTTCCCTCACCAAATGACTGCTTAGAGAGCTCCGAAATGCACCAACTCCGGCGCCCTACTATTCTAAACGGGCAACTCAAGCTTGAAAGGTTCAGCCGAGCAGGTGGAGTTAGCAGTCTCGTTACTTCGTTCCTCCCGTAGGGCCGGTCGGGTTCAGTTCCTCTACGGCACATCTAAATAGATATAGAAGAGTCGGAGATCCGCCCCTAAGGAATCGAGTGCCTCCGCCCTTCTTTTCTATTATTGAGTTATCGAAGCCCTACAATTCTATGGCCTATGGCAGCCCTTAGAATAGTAGGAAAGGGCAAATGCCAAAAGTTCTGTTCTGAAGTCGCCCTACTATTCTAAAGGGCCCCTACTATTCTAAAGGGGGGCCCATGCCGAATAGTAGGGGCCATAGAATAGTAGGGGCATTTTGCACATATGTCTCCCCGTAGGGCCCTGGCCCCGGGCGGGGGTAGGGGTCATGTTTTAAACCCGGTTGGCCCTACTATTCTAAAGGGGCCCCTACTATTCTATGGCGGGTCGACGTCATTTTGCTTGCACATATGTCGAAACGCTCGAATGCATGTTCATTCCGAAGGCGATGGCCATCAGTTGCTTATAGTAGTATTATCATTGGAGCTTGACAAGATACCCGAGCAGAGGCAGCATAAAAGCGAAGCTGGTCACCTGCCTTCAAAACAACTAGAATTCGCTAGCTTTATTTATTTCTTTATTTTGGTAGGATTAAGAGGCATTGAACCAACCCTGTTGGCCTCTTATTTCTGAACGGGCAGTTCCGCTTATCCATTCCTCTCCGGCATTGCCCTTATAATAGTAGGGCTCATGGGGGCATAGTGATTTGGAGGTGTGATTGTTTGCCGGGAGAGAAAGGAAGGCTTTTGCCACAACAACTATGAAGACAAGGGCAACCTTTGTTATGGTTCAAACCAGAACCAGCTATCTCAGAAATAAATAAATCAAGACAGAAGGATCAAACCCAGATAGAAGTTTAGCAGCACCGCTCTTAGCTGCATTTGCCTTTAGAATAGTAGGGCCCCTTAGAATAGTAGGCATTCCGATTCTCCCTCTCCAGCCAATAATATATAAACCTCTGGGCCTTGAAACCCCAACTATGAATATTGATGCCTTTTATATTATTGGCCAAACAACCGACCAGCTGCATTCAAGAAGTCGATCGAATGCCCCAAGGTACTTGCCTTAACGTCTGGAGGGACGATTCATTATATACTTATTAACAAACAATCGGAATGACAATAATATAAGAATAGGGGCCACCCACCCCCCTACTATTCTAAAGGGGCCCTGGCGAATAGTAGGGCCCAACTGAACCCCTTGTTCCAATGCAGCCCCTGCGGTTCGCCACTGCGCTCGATTCGATGACGAATCTGCCTTTCACTGGCAGGAGGGACGATCAGCCTTTGAGTTGAGTCCCCGAGCAGAGGCGAGCTAAGATGCCCCTTGAATGATGGGTTAAATGCCTCTAACGACGGGTGCCCTACAATTCTATGGGCGGAACTGCCAGTTTCAATCGATCGACAGCCCCGGCTATTATAAAGGCTACTAGCCTTTATAATATAGGGCACTGGCAAGATTCATTCCTTCATTCAGAACCACCCGTTGTTAATACATACAATAGAGAGAGGGGGGCATTGCCTGAAGTTAAGGATAGTTCAGGGCAATGAATGAAGCGAGGCTCTGTTCGTTTCACTCGAGTGATGGCTGGAAGGAATCATAGTAGACAATTGAATGTGCCAGTCTTGGGCCTGCCTTCGAACGATCGGCTGGCCCATCATCCTCCGGGCCCTACTATTATAAAGGGGCCAAACAAACATGACTTTCTATCTTTCTTTCCGCCTCCCCTTTCTTAAATAGTTGGCCCGCAACTATATAAAAAAGGGCAGCCCCTTTCAATAGTAGGGGGTAGGGACCTACCTCTGGGCAATAGAAGTTCTTGTCCCCTCGGGCGGGTCCACAGGAACTCAAGCTACTGAGCGCCCTACTATTCTAAAGGCCCCCGGCACTCGACCCGAGATCTAAACTATGCCCACCAGCTCTCCCCACTATTTTGATAGGCGGAAGTCCCTCTCCATTAACGAGTGATGCTGACCGGTGATTCTCCGAGAAACCGCTCGATAGAAGGGCCCTACTATCTATAGGGACCCGAAAGTATGAAGATTGCCCCTTGCCGAATAGTAGGGCTGGATCGGAGGTGGAGAGACCAATAGATAACACTAGCCCAAAGCCTCGATCCACGTACACGAAATCCCCTCCATCCGAAGGCACTCGACCTTATGTTGCTTTATGGGGGGTAGAGGGCCCCCTTGCCGAATAGTAGGGCCACCACTCGTGATGTTGTGCCTCAACTCCCTGAATTTGAGGAAGGGCCCTTTTTTTATATATGGGCAGGTCGACCTCAGAAGCGGGAACAGAGCTTGCTAACAAGGATAATTAACCACCGTGAAGGGTGGGCGGGAGGAGATAGTCGGGAGGGAGGGGCCCCCATCATTCTCAACCTTCACTCGCCCCCCCATCATTCTCCACCTGTAACCCGCCCCCCCTCTATATAATTGCATTCACCTTAACCGGCCTCCTCCCCCTAATACTATTTAAAGCCCCCGTGCAGGCAGGGGTGGAAGGCCCTCTATTCTATTGTTGCCGTGGGCCCCTCTGGCACTATTATTGCTGGCAGAACCAACCGGTTAGTTGCCAATGCAACTCATATTACGTCTATAATACAGAGTCTCCTTCTGCCTTTCATCCCTCCAGATAGCAGTCAATCTTGCGGCAACTTTCTCAATTCTTTATCCTCTATAAGGCTCTTCCGCCACGATGATTGTATTATTTGCCGCTTATTTGCCGCT
>BSBK01014157.1:0-52607 GCA_027943335.1 Chamaecyparis obtusa
TCTCCCCAATGGAGCAAGAACTCTACCAAACCAAGATCAAAACTAACAATCTACTTTCAAAGACAAACATATTTTTGGGTGATATAGGATTGCCAAGAATCCAAGGATTCTCTTGCATTAGACACCCTAGGTAAGAAATATTTTCTTATAAGGAAATTAGGAATGCCTCAAGGGAATCAGAACAGGTATGCTAAATCTATTCTTTACCCATATCTCTTCTTGTCCTTCATTCCAAGTAGTCTTCACTTCATTCATTGTCTCATGTAGAAAGTGCTTCTATCTTCCACTTTGCTTATCCCTTTAGTCAGCAACTGATAGCAACTGACTCTGACCACTACCAATCACCTCAGTGCCTTGGTAAGGTTCATCCTCTCTAGAATCTTCAATCAACTCAATATCATCTACATCTTTTTTTTGTCACAAATGCAACCATCGGTTGAACCATCTCTACCATCAAAACCATTTGTTTCTTAATCTCAACAAACTCTTTAGAGATATCATTCTCCTTTTACTTCAAACTTGACTTAACAGGAATAGGCTCATCAACCTTCTTCTTCTGAGTTTTTTCATAAGGAAAACACCTAACAACTTTACATCCCTTAACCCTTGTCCCCTGTAAAGGTATCAACTTATGCCAGGCTCCTTCATGCCTAACCACATAGGTATTAGCACGACCATCAAACAAAACATTCATGTCAAACTACCAGGGTCTAGCGAGCAACAGATGAGAAGCATCCATAGGTAATACATCACACAATATCTCATCATGGTAAGATCCAATCTGAAACTTAACCAAGCATTGTTCTTCAACTCTAACCTTAGAAACATCTGCTATCCAACTAATCTGATAAGGATTATGATGCTTCCTTCTTTCTAAATTCAATTTAGTAACCATTTCATCTAAAACAAAGTTCTCAGAACTGCCACCATCAACTATGACATTACATACCTTATCCTTTCAATTACATCTGGTTCTAAACAGATTTCTTCTTTGCACTGGTTCATGAACACATGCAGCTAATCTCCTAGTGATAAGTGTCTCACCTCTTTCTAGAACATTCTCAATGTCTTCTTCAACAAATAATGCAAATCTTTTCTTAGGACACTGCCAACTTCTATGACTAGCTTCACCTTAGTTATAACAAGTGCCAGTGAACTCATTCTTCCATCTTACTCGTTATCCAATATTCATAGTAACTTGACCACTGCCAGATCCTACATCAAGCTTAGGGTTTTCTATCATATTACTCTTAGCAACTATCTCACCAGTTTTACCACCTTGGTTCCTACTGTTCTATTTTCCTTCATACTTCCTATTCATCTTCTCTTCAATATTTAATTCCATCTGATAAGCATCACTGATTCTTGTCATCTGCACAGTGAGTAACTCTTCTTGAATACTAGGTCTTAGACCATAGACATACCTAGCAACTTTCTCTTTATCAGCTTCAGTATGACTAGTCCTAATCAAGATTCTATAAAAATCCTTAGTATGCTCCTGTATTGATTTGTTAGTCTGCTAAAAAGCTTACATATTCTTAAACATATCCAATTCATAATCCACTGAAATGAATTGCTTTTTCAACTTGTCAACCATTCGGTTCCACTTAGTGATCTTTTCTTTTCCTCTTCTACCTCTTTCCAACTGAACTTCTCTCCACTAGATATTTGCATGACCCTTCAACTTAGTCTTTTCAAATCTCACCCTATCAAGATCTTCTATTTCTTCATACTCAAAGTATTCATCAATCTCATTCATCCAATCAATCAATTCTTTTGGCGTACGACTTCCATCAAGTGCATCAACTTCAATCTTAGGTCTCTTCCCAATCTTAGACATAGCTTTTAGAATTTGATTCTCCTCAAAATCTCTAGCTTCTTCTAAAGCTTCAAAATAGTCTTCCTCAAATTCATCATCACTATTCTCTTTCAAGGTAGGCTTCTTATTTCTCAATTCCAGTAGCTTCTTCTTCAGGGATCTCTTAATTTCTCCTCAGAGGCATCTTCAAATGAAGATCTAGATACACAAGATCCATGTGGCTCCAATAGGAACAAACTTTTCTCAAGAAGGAAAAAACTTCTCTCTGATACCACTTAATGCAGTCAAGGTGGGTGGATCCAATTAAGGACCGACCAACCTTGCAGCCAAACCAATATGTAGTGGAAATACACAATAACAACAATAGATCTGCAATGAAACAGAAGTCTATATTCATGAAAACACTGATTACATGCAATGTGTCAGGCTGTAAGGCCTTCCCAATTATGACCAATTGCAAAGGAAGTAACAATCTACAAGATCTTGTAGGATCTAAATATTTTTCCCAACATCATCATTTAGCTAGCCCAGGTCTGTAACACACATCACACTGGTAGGCACCCAGGAAAGATCTAAACTTGTACTCCAACTTCCAAGCAATCTTCTTGTTCCTAAGCTTGCAGGCTATTAACCTTCTTTCAATCCCCCAAAACTACCCTATACAACTACCCAAGCATCCTATAAATACTATTTCCCAGCCACAAGTCAGCTGATGAAACAATAAACCCTTACAAATAAATATTAAATGCTAAAACATCAGTCGGCTCTCATATAGCCTTAAAAAATAAATAAACTCTCAAAGATGGCCCCAAACAGTCATCAGATCCACATAGAATAATGCAACATGCTAGGTCTAGGTCGCTACACATCCAATGGTCAATCCATAACACAAGGAGTGCAACCCAAATTAAATGCACCAGTCGGCCAAGCCGATCTATCCAAACAATCCAGTCAGTAAGAAAGAACACCGAGCAAGAGAAGAAATAACCAAGCATCAGTTAACTGACCATGCCAGGCATGACTGAGCAACGCAATTATCACCGAGCACCAGTGAACTAACACCTTCAATTACCAAGCTTTCTTTAGAGACCAAGCACCCCTGTAACCACATAAACTGAGCAACTAGTCTCCCAAACCGAGCAAGAACTCTACCAAACCAAGATCAAAACTAACAATCTACCTTCAAAGAAAAACATATTTTTGGGTGATACAGGATTGCCAAGAATCCTAGGATGCTCCTTCATGAAGATGAATTGGGAACTTCTCTATGAAAGAGATCAGTACCTTGAGAAGCTCTCCACTTGTCAGCTGAATTAAAAACTTGGACCATAGATGGCTTCCCTTTGTTGTTAAATGAGGAGTGAGACTACCTTTCCAAAGGTGGCAATGAACTTATGTTTGAGGGATAATGCCCAAAATGAGTAACATGGTTTCCCAAGTCCCATAAATGCAAGGCCATTGATGAATAGGCATTTCTAATATAAATATTTGTGGTGCTAGAATGAAGTGCATGATCAAATTCTTTGCTTCCTAATGAACCAGTTTGAGGCTTCATTTCACACTGCTCTGTGGATAGTTCCACAACACTTGTTACTTCTCTATCTGAATTTTTTGTGTCAATGTACATGTGCACTGAAGATCTTCTATCACTACTTGAGCTCCTAGCAGATGGTGAGTAATCATCATCATCTGACATAGGCTCATACACATATCTTACTTTTTTTCCTATGACTCTTTCCCCTTCCTAGCTCTTCCTCTTTATCTATAACTTCTATGATGGGTTCAAGAAGCTCTTCCCACTCTTTCCCATTAACTGTGGGCTTTGTCTCTTTGTCCAAAGTAAATGGCATACCTTGGATGGAACAAAGATAACCATTTTCTTTTGAAATATCCTTTTCTCTCATATTAATCTCACTATTAAGAAGATTTTCTATATCTTCCTCCATATATTGAATGGATGTAGCTACAATCCCATGTTCATCAAGAATATTCCTTGCAACATTGAGTAATATATCATGCAATTCCTTAATAGTTTCATTCTTAACATAATTTGTAACTAGATTTTCCATAGCCAATTTTCTTCTTGATCGTTGCAATATTTTCTCCTCAACTGAACATTTTGTAATCAGTTGATATATAATCATAGTTTTCTCTTGGCCAATCGTGCGGGCTCGTGATTGAGCCTGTAGATCAACAAAAGGGTTGAAATCTAGATCTAGTGGACTTCTTGGGACTTCCTAGGATCTCTTGGACCCATTCGGACACACTTGAGGGTTCAAATGTGTCAAAATGGGTCATGGGGACTTCCCAGGGGTTCTAGTATGCCTTATCACATGTTAGGACCCCTACAAAGTCCTCATGACCCCTATCGATACATTTGATTTCTCAAGTGTGTCTTAAGGGGTCCTACAACCCCTTTGGACACTCTTGAGCATTAAAATGTTTGAAAAGTGGTCATGGGAACTTCCAAGGGGTCCTAGTATGCCTTATCACATGTTAACACCCCTAGGAAGTCCCCGTGGCCCCTATTAACACATTGGAATGCTCGAGTGTGTCCTAAAGGGTCCTACAACCCCTTAGGACACACTTGAGCATTAAAATATGTCAAAAGGGGTCATGGGGACTTCCTATGAGTCCTAGTATGCCTTATCACACGTTAGGACCCCTAGCAAGTCCCCAATACCCCTATCAACATAGTGTAATGCTCAAGTGTGCCTTAAGGGGTCCTATGACCCCTTTAGACACACTTGAGCATTCAAATGTGTTAAAAGGGGTCATGGGGACTTCTTAGGGCTCCTAGTATGCCTTATCAAGTGTTAGGAACCCTAGGAAGTCCCCGTGACCCCTATAAACACACTGGAATGCTCAAGTGTGTCCTAAGGGGTCCTACGACCCCTTCAGACAAACTTGAGTGTTTAAATGTGTCAAAAGGGGTGATGGGGACTTCCTAGATATCCTAGTATGGCTTATCACACGTTAGGACCCCTAAGAAGTCCACATGATCCCTTTCAACACATTGGAACCCTCAAGTGTGTCCTAAGGGGTCCTACAACCCCTTCAAACACACTTGAGGGTTCAAATGTGTCAAAAGGGGTCATCAAGACTTCCTAGGGATCCTAGTATGCCTTTTCATGCGTTCTGACCCCTAGGAAGTCCCCATGACCCCTATTAAGACATTGGAATGCTCAAGTGTTTCCAAAGGTGTCCTACAACCCATTCAAACACACTTGAGCATTAAAATATTTCAAAAGGGATCATGGGGAATACCTAGGGGTTCTAGTATACCTTATCACACGTTAGGACCCCTAGGAAGTCCCCATGACCCCTTTCGACACATTGAAACCCTCAAGTGTGTCCTAACGGGCCCTACGACCCCTTCAGACACACTCAAAGGTTCAAATGTGTTGAAAGGGGTCATGGGAACTTCCTAGGGGTCCTAGTATGCCTTATCACATGTTAGGACCCCCAAGAACTCCCCATGACCCCTACCGACACATTGGAATTCCTAAGTGTGTCTTAAGGGGTCCTACGACCCCTTTGAACACACTTGGGCATTCAAATCTATCAAAATGGGTCATGGGGACTTCCTAGGGGTCCTAGTACACCTTATTATGTGTGAGGACCCCTAGAAAGTCCCCATGACCCCTATGGACACATTGGAATTCTCAAGTGTGTCTTAAGGGGTCCTACGACCCCTGCAGTCACACTTGAGCATTCAAATGTGTAAAAAGGGGTCATGGGAACTTCCTAGGGATCCTAGTATGCCTTCTCATGTGTTAGGACCCCTAGGAAGTCCCCATGACCCCTATGGACACATTGGAATCCTCAAGTGTGTCCTAAGGGGTCCTACGACCCCTTGGGACACACTTAAGGGTTCAAATGTGTCAAAAGGGGTCATGGGGACTTCCTAGGGGTCCTAGTATGCCTTATCACATGTTAGGACCCCAAGGAAGTCCCCATGACCCTTTTCTACACATTGGAACCCTCAAGTATGTCCTAAGGGGTCCTACGACCCCTTCAGACACACTTGCGGGTTCAAATGTGTCAAAAGGAGTCATGGTGACTTCTTAGGGGTCCTAGTATGCCTTATCACATGTTAGGACCCCTAGGAAATGCTCATGACCCCTATTGACACATTGGAATACTCAAGTGTGTCCTAAGGGGTCCTACGACTCCTTTGGACACACTTGAGCATTAAAATGTTTCAAAAGGGGTCAATGGGACTTCCTAGGGGTCCTAGTACGCTTTATCATGCGTTAGGACCCCTAGGAAGTCCCCATGAACCCTTTCAACACATTAGAACCCTCAAGTTTGTCCTAACGGGTTCTACATCCACTTTGGACACACTTGAATGTTCAAATGTGTCAAAAGGGGTCATGGGGACTTTCTAGGGATCCTACTACACCTTATCATGCCTTAGGACCCCTAGGAAGTCCCCATGACCCCTATCAACACATTGGAATGCTCAAGTGTGTCTTAAGGCGTCTTATGAACCCTTCAGACACACTTGAGCATTGAAATGTGTCAAAAGGGGTTATGGGGACTTCCTAGGGGTCCTAGTATGCCTTATGATTCGTTATGACCCCTAGGAAGTCTCCATGACCCCTACGAACACATTGGAATTCTCAAGTGTGTCTTAAGGAGTCCTACGACCCCTTTGGACACACTTGAGAATTAAAATGTTTCAAAAGGGGTCATGGGGACTTCCTAGGAGTCCTAGTACACCTTATCATGCATTAGGACCCCTAGGAAGTCCCCATGACCCTCTCTCTCTCTCCTATTATAGTATATATATATATATATATATATATATATATATATATATATATATATAATATAATATAATATAATACATTAGTATATATATAATACATTATATATATATATATATATACACAATATATATTAGTATATATAAAATACATATTTAAACCTCTTTTTGTATATAAAAGTTCAAATTTTTCATTTACTCCCTCCATTTTTTCATGTACCCAAAAATATTGTGTACCTGATTTTAATGGACTGGTGTATCTTTGACCCAAATATTCCCTATCCCCACAGACCAAAGAAGCATCAGATTTTAGGCTTTTTTCACATGTTGTAGAAAAAAAAAGTGATTTGGGGCCCATTTTTTGTTTTTTGTCAACTTGTGGTCTCACCATGGGAAGCAGTAGTCGTTGAAAGGATAAACGAAAGAGGAAGGTGGCAGATAAATAAATTCGATCATATAGGGAAAAAGATAGGGAAAATCACCGAAGGAGAGAAGGTATGTTAAACATTAGTCAAGGTGACCCCATAAATGTAGTTGCAAGTGAAGAGGATGTTGAATTTGAAAATAATATGGAAATTAATTTTGTGAATAACAATGTATGGAGTGAAGATGAAAATGTAGAGATGGAGAATGAAAATGTAGACTTGGGGAATGAAAATGTAGATTTGGGGAATGACAATGAATGGAATCAAAATGAAAATGTATATATGGAGATTGAAAATGTAGACTTGGGGAATGAAAATGTTGCACAAGAACCACATGAACGTTACACATCTCCAAATTATATGCAAAATGAAGTCCCTTGCAATAAAGATAATCAATCTTGAAATTTAGGGCTTTTTAGAACACCTAAATGGTTAATAAAAGTTGAGGAGAACATTATGAATAATTGGGAAGGAAAGAGGTCACATAGAACCCTTAGGTTGCGGGCTTCAAGACTTTACGTTCAATTTTTTGGAAACAAGACATTGGTTGAGCAATGTCAAGTTTTTGTGCAGTTGTTAAAGATGCAAAAGATCAGACCCATGGTTGTGAAATTGAAGATTCGTGTGACCAAGAAAATGGAGAGAAATTCGATTGTTGTGAAAAATCTTTTCAATTCTCTCAATAGCATTGGAAAGACTAGTAGAGAAAAAGACAAGAGATTTTCTCAGAGGGTTATTACAACCTCCTTAGTAAGTCATCAATTGAGAAAGGCTCGTTTGATGAGACAAACTCATGTTGACTGCAATATAGACCGTAAAACTTTGGGTAGAGCACTTTCAAGAAGAGAAAGATTTGATGGTCTACTTCAAATTGATACATGGTCTTATGGTGAGAGACTTCTGTGTTTTGATAAGAAGCTAGAAGATGTTGTCAAGGATAAAATTCAACAATTTTGGGATGCTAACTCAAGAGTGTCACCAAATGTGAAGGATGTCTTGAAGTTGAGAGTTGGCAATCGAGACCACACTCCACATCCTAAACATTATGTGGAGGTAAGTCAAACAATTTTGTATAAAAAAATTTGTGAGACACATTCAACATTGAAAATATCACAAAGGTCTTTTGAATTTGTGAAGCCATTTTATTGTGTACCCCTTAAGATTCGGAATACATGTTGAAAATATCATGTTGATTTTTCAATGCATCATGAATTATTATGGTTTATTCATTATAATTTGCATACTAATTAAATTCTAGAGGATTGTGGTGCAAGTGGTCTTCCCAAATCATCAAGAGACTTGCTAGATCAATTTTTATGTCATAGAGATGATGGTTGTTTATTTTATAGAAAAGATTGCTTAAATGCCAAGTGCTCAAAATGAGGTGGCTTGTCCAAGTTTAGGACATATTTTCATAGGGTTTGGAGAAAATTTTTAGAAAGACACTCATCCAAAAAAAGGTATATGAAATAGTGAAATATACATTGAAGAGTGGAGGTGAAGGCTCTAGATGTGAGTTAGTTGCAAAAGAATACACTGTTGCTGATTTTATCTCAGATTTGAAGACAAATATTTTTTACATGTATTTAAGGCATAGTCATAGGTCTCAATGGTTGGATCAACATTTCAAGATTTGTAAGGACACTTTCCCCATTGGGACTATTATATCTATTTTATACTTTGCGGAGAACTATACATTAGAGCCCCAAAATGAGACTCAAGCTCAATATTGCAATTCCATCCAAGTTGCTATTTTTGTACACATCACATATAGACATTCCCTTGATAGAACAAAATATGAGTGAAAGATAATTAGAGAGTACCATTTTTATATGACTGATGATAGGTCTCACTCTCATGAGTTTGTTCAACATTATTTCTAGAACTATTTTGACTTCTTGCAGGAAAATGGTATTGCTATGGAGAGGCATCTCATTTGGTCAGATAATTGCACCTGTCAATTTAAGAATGCCAGATTGTTTTATTGGTTGTGTAGAATGCATTTGGAGAGAGGTGTACCACATATTTGGAGTTTTTTTGAGTCAGGGCATGGGAAAGGGGAACATGATGGAGCAGGTGCATTTGTGAAGAGAGCTCTAGTTAAGGAGCAATTTAGGATTTTGGGTGTTGTACTTCTTGATGCTCATTCTATTATTGATTGGTGTACTTTAGAATTGTCATAGGGGGGACTCTTGATTCTATAGTGTGTAGATTCTTTTGGTTGGTTGAGGAGGGAACTATATGAGATAGATTGGATTGTCAAACAGTGAAAGACTCTTCAAAAATACATTCATTCCAAAGCTCCAATAGTAGTACATGGACCATTTGGATGCGAGAGTTGGCTTATTTTTTCCCCATGTGTTTTCAGTATGATTGGGATCATTGTGAGTCAGCTGAGTGGGTGGATACATGGTTCCACAATATCTAACTCCTTTATCTTTGACACTCTCTATAAGAAATGATGACATGGACACTTCAGTTGAGTATGACCATCTTTCAGATCTTTTGCAGCCAGGAGATATTTTTGCATTGGTTGCACCATAGGGGAATGATGAGAGGTTAGATGATTGGTTAGCACATTATTTACAATATAAACAAAAGCTTGTACAATCGATGATAGATGGTGATAGGTTTACATATCCTACTACTTTAGTTGTTGTTGCAAGAACATGGCTGTGAACATACATGATTAGAAAGAATGGAATTATTGCATTTGAAGACTATGAGAAGTACAAAACTATTCTCATGTATTCACACCTTGTTATAGCAACAAATATCAAGTTGTCAAAGCATCAAGGAATACCAAAGGTAAAAGAACTTTGGACTATTAGTACTGCTAATCATGAAACACTATTGGAGACCCTCAAGAAAAGAGATGACCCTTTAGGAACACTTGACTAGGTAATAAGTTAACTTAGTGCAATGTTTTCAAAGTTCGTTAAGCTTAATTTCACCTTTCTTAGATTGTATTTTGAGTCAATAAAATTGGTTTTGTATGTGGATTGTAACTTATGTAGGAGCACCTATGAAGACACCTATGGTCACCATGGATCCAATTAGATATAGAAGGACAAAATGATCCTTAATAGTTAATTGAGATCTTTAGAAGCCTATAATGGAAATTTTTAACAATCAATTTGATTTCAAAGTTAAATGTCATAGAAGTCTTGATAAGGACTTATGACCAAAGTCATGTGTGGGTGGCCAATAGTGCCAACAAGGGATCTAAGTATATATTTTCTAAGAAAAAGGCAATAAAAACACATAATTTTTTATTATTTACTTATGTCATTTGTATGGTTTGAATTCTTACATGTTTGATTGTTGTTTCTAATGCTTTAAAGATATTATTTTTTATCATTTCAAACAATCTTTCATGCTTTGAAAGTTCACTTGAATCAGATGCATACATACATGATAGATGTAAACGATTCATTGTGCAGTGAGGGTTAGTTGAAAGTAGCACCGCAGTGTATCTTTCAAATTGTCTGCTCTAGCAGCTCCAATTGGCCGGGTAAAAACTAGTGACCACCCCATTTCACCCACAGAGTCACTAGAATGTTTGACCCAAGTGACCCCAAGGTGCACTAAGCACGATTGGGTAGTGATCATCTGAGGCTTGTATCTCGAACCTCATGAGAGGTATTGGTAAATCATCAAGGGCTATAGGATCATCTTTCTGAGGTCTACAATTAACTCTCTCAGTTTTGGACGATTTGACTTTGTTTGAATTTGTCAAGGCAATATTAATCGATGCCAAAACTTGTAGTGAGGATCTGTTGAAAGTAGCTCTGAAGTGTATCTTTCAAACCATCCATCCTGGCATCAAACCATCTATTCCATCAGCTCTGGTTGGCTAGGTAAATGCAAGTGACAACTTGTTCCACCCACAGAGTCACCAGAATGCTCGCAATCACACTCGACCCAAGTGACCCCAAGGTCCACTAAGCATGATTAGGAAGAAATCTTCTAAGGCTCGTATCTTGGACCTCATGAGAGGTATCAAAAAATCCTTAGGGGATATGGGATTGTGTTTATAAGGTCTAGAACAACCTCTCTTTGTTTTGGGTGATTTGACTTCATTTGAATTTGGCTAAGCGATCTCAGTCAATGCCAAAACTTGTAGTGATGGTTAGTTAAAAGTAGCTCTCTAGTGTATCTTTCAAACCATATGTCCTAGCATCAAACTGTCTACTCTATTGGCTCTAGTTGGCTGAGTAAATGCTAGTGACAACCCTATTCCTCCCACGGAGTCACTAGAATGCTCACACCATGCTTGACCCAAGTGACCCCAAAGTGCACGAAGCACGATTAGGCATTGATCTTCTGATGCTCATATCTCAAACCTCATGAGAGGTATCAACAAACCATTAGAGGCTACAAGATGATGATTTCAAGGTCTATAGTAACCTCTCTCAGTTTTGGGTGGTTTGACTTCATTTGTATTTGGAAAGGTGATCACAGTCGATGCCAAAACTTGTAGTGAGGGTCAGTTAAAAGTAGCTCTACAGTGTATCTTTCAAACCGTCTATCTTGGCATAAAACTATCTACTCCATCATCTCCATTTGGCTAGGTAAACACAAATGACAACCCCATTGCACCCATGGAGTCACTGGAATGCTCACAACCATGCTCGACCCAAGTGACCCCAAGGTGCACTAAGCATGATTAGGCAGCAATATTTTGAGGCTTTTATCTTGGACCTCATGAGAGGTATCAAAAAATTGTCAAGGGCTATGAGATCATGTTTCCAAGGTCTAAAATAACCTCTCTTAGTTTTGGGTGATTCGAATTTTTTTGCATTTGGCAAGGCAATATCAGTTGATGCCAAAACTTGTAGTGAGGGCAAGTTGAAAGTAGCTCTCAAGTGTATCTTTCAAACCATCCATCCTAGCATCAAACCATCTACTCCATCACCTCTGCTTGGCTGAGTAAATGCTAGTGATCACCTTGTTCTACTCATGGAGTCACTGGAATGGTCACGACCACACTTGACCCAAGTGACCCCAAGGTGCACTGAGCATGATTGGGTAGCAATCTTCTGAGGCTCATATCTCAAACCTCGTGAGAGGTATCAAAGAAATGTTAAGTGCTATGAGATCGTTATTCCAAGGTCTATAATAATCTCTCTCTATTTTGGGTGATTTGACTTCATTTTCATTTCACAAGGCGATCTCAGTCGATGCCAAAACTTGGAGTGAGGGTTAGTTGAAATTATCTCTAAAGTGTATCTTTCAAACCGTCCATTCTGGCATCGAACCATCTGCTCCATCGGCTCTAGTTGGTCGGATACACACCAGTGACAACCACATTCAGCCCACAGAGTCACTAGAATGCTTGCGACCATGCTTGACCCAAATGACCCCAAGGTGAACTGAGCATGATTTAGCAGAAATCTTATGAGTCTCTTCTCTTGGACCTCATGAGAGGTATCGACCAACTATCAAAGGCTACAAGATTGTGTTTCCAATTTCTACAATAACCTCTCTAGGTTTTGGCTGATTCAACTTCGTTTGAATTTGGCAAGGTGATTTTAGTCAGTGCCAAAACTTGCAGTGAGGGTCAGTTGAAAGTAGCTCTATAGTGTATCTTTCAAACTATCTATCCTGGCATTGAACCATCTGCTCCATTGGCTCCAGTTGGTCAGGTAAACTCTAGTGACAACCCTGTTCCACCCATGTAGTCACCAAAATTCTTGCACCACGCTCGACCCAAGTGACCCCAAGGTGCACTAAGCATGATTAAGCAGTGATCTTCTTATGCTCATATCTCAGACCTTGTGAGAGGTATCAATAAACTTATAGGGGCTATGAGATTATGATTCCAAAGTCTATAATAACCTCTCTTAGTTTTGGCCGATTTGACTTCATTTTCATTTGGCAAGGCGATCTCAGTTGATGCCAAAACATGTAGTGAGGGTCAGTTGAAAGTAGCTCTAAAGTGTATCTTTCAAATCATCCGTAAAATATTTATTACTACACACAAGTGGTATATATATGCATGCATAATTAATCTTAAATAATTAATTACCTTTCCATTATCGTAACATGAGGAAGGAACCCCCTCATGCCCCAATTGACATCAACTGTAGCCTGCAAGAGTACAATAAGATGACAATATATTAGTAAATGTATGAATTTTATTACTCTAATTGATAGAGATCTAAGCATGTATACTAATTGATATAAAAAAAACACTAATGGGTACATAATTTTTAATATAACGTATAGGTGTTAAGGCCAAATGAAATCGTCGAAAGTGTGGAGTCATCCACCTATCTCAACTCCTCCTCTATCATCGACTAAACATAAATGGAAGAAATATTTATGCATATGTTCATGCAATCATTAAAAATAATCTAAATAAATAAATTATTTTTAAATTAAATAAGTCATGTGCCAAATTTATTTATATTGTTTACTCATACCATATCAATAGGATTCCATGGGTCTAAGTACCCCTCCTAAGCACTTTCATGAGATCTAGATGCTCCATGAGGTGTTATAGCCTCTGCAGCTATGTCTCCTATATCCTTTGCATCAATAACATACTGATATGTATCAGCATCAGTAAGTGGTTGAAGGAACATATTCTTGCATATAATGCAAATATGGGGCATGCATACATGTGAACTCCGACCAGATGTCGATGCACCAACATCATCCACACCAGGAGGCAAAAATGACCTGGTCTGCATGATCAACTGATCACTAAGAAAATGAATGGCCCTAATACTCTCTGAGGAGGCCTTTGCAATGATATTGGGATGCTGCACGTGAGGAGGGGTTGTGACATTAGTGGGGGCAACAAAGGTAGTTGCATTTTTGCACTAGGCAAATGGCCTAGTCTGAGGAGCTCCTTCACCTATGCCCATGTTGGGCCTCATGCTCCAATAATTAACATTTTGACCAAGAAAAAACTCAGCACATAATTTTTTTATGAAATAGAAAGGGAGCTCCAAATTGCTATGGGGTGGTTTATCAAAAACCATCCACCAGGGATCCCAAAAGTGTGTGTGCATTTCTTCATTTGTGCACCATTTTATTGATAATTTGGGTTTTTTTAGGTCAAATTTTTATCTAGTTTTAGGATTAAGAAAAAGGGAGGCTATATCTTCCTTAATATTAAGGGCCACAACCCGATCATGGTTA
Source organism: Chamaecyparis obtusa (assembly GCA_027943335.1). Classification (NCBI taxonomy): domain Eukaryota; kingdom Viridiplantae; phylum Streptophyta; class Pinopsida; order Cupressales; family Cupressaceae; genus Chamaecyparis; species Chamaecyparis obtusa. Next base: position 14,168 of record BSBK01014157.1, read on the forward strand.
AGCCCATCATCAAATTGGGCCTGCATATCATCACGCCAATGAAGAGTAGCATTATGTTGTTGCGTAAGGGTGTCAATGTTTTCAACAATGGTATTTAGGGTGGAAAGCATAGGAGCTAATGTAGGTATATTTTGATACATGTTTTTGAAGCCTCGTATAGTGTTCAAGTTCTCATGTATCAAATCCTCTAAAGATTGAGGGTTTTTAAGTTCTTCTAGATTGTTTTGGGGATCATTATTTGGTGGGGGAGGGTTATTATCTTCATTGTTGTCAGCCATGCCTAATTAAATAATAAGAAAATATAAATTTCAAATTGATTTCATATATTATTAAAAAAATCAATACAAAACCCTATTTTAACCAAAAAAACTACATTTAACATGAAAATGAAAGAAATTAATCAAGATATAGAAAGAATTTACTTACCGAATCAACTGCGGAGTCAAAATATCATGCATATGATACTTGGAGCCATTTTCCAAACCCAAAACGTGAGGAGAAATAAGGAAAATGGCTCTCGGGTTTTGATTTATGCCATAGTTTTTGGGTACCCGATTTTTTTGGGTACCCAAAAATATCGGGTACTCGATAAGGCTTGTGTTTTGGTGTCAAGTTTTCCCAGGTGTACTGACACCCAGCCCTACTAAAAAGTCAACATACATTTTCATGCCCTTTTGGATGACTGAAAAGTGGATTTTTTTAGATCGCCACTTTTTGGCCCCTCATGATCTTGCACATACCCAGGTCTTAAGGTGGATGTCATATCTCAAAAGACAACTCTAGGCAAAATCACCAATAAAGAAATTAGAGAAAGTGAAAGTAAGAAGAATATTGCGGATGGCATGTAGCTGATCATCGAAGGAGCTTGTACTCTAATTAAGAAATGAAATTCATATCATGGAATATTAGAGGGTTGAATGCCCCTCATAAGCAAGATATCCTAAGGAATCTGGTAAGAGACCATAAACCTAATATTATTTTTGTTCAAGAAACTAACATGGTTAAAGATAAGGTAGAGAAGATTAGAATTTTAAAAATGGAGGTGTGGCTGGCTCAAGTTCTGAAGGGGCATTAGAAGGAGTTTTTATCTTTTGGAATCAGAATTATGTTAATGGGGTTGTGATTGCTGATAACCTGAACTTCTTAAGCATTAATTTTTTTCATGTTAAGTCTTACTTTGAATGGGTGGCTATTAATTTTTGGTAAGTTGACTATACTAAACTATATGACCGTATTTAGTGTTATCATTATGGCAACAAATTCATATAGATTTTTGGAGTCAGTGCACCTTATCATAGGGTCAGAATATGGCTAAGTATAGAAGACTGGACAAATAGAGGAGCACCAGAAGATCAGAGCATCAGCACACGTGCGCATGACCAAGTTATGGTATGTACCCTTCAAGTTAAGATGGTAAGTGTGTACTCATTTTAATTCTAAGAGCGCATGATTACATGAGATAGTATGACAAAGATATAGATAGTTTAAGAGGTATAGCCAGTGAATGATAGAACAAAATAGATTATGGAGCCGACTGTTTCTAATTTGATTAGCGGTTATAATAATGTTTTGTAAAGGCTATGTACCTATTGTAATTAGGCTATAGACATGTAGACATCTTTTTTTGTAAACACGTTTGAGCCAATTCACTTGGAAGTGTTGTATGTAATCAGTTAAAGGGCTGACCTAGTTAATTGTTTTGTAAGCACATATAAATATGACATGCACCTTGGTAGTTGACAAGTGACTAGAATATACAGAAAGTAGAGAAGAGAAAAAGTATGTAAAGAGAAGTCAGTATGTTGTAGAGCTTCACAAGAGGTTGAAGAATCAACGCATCAAAGGAACTGATCAGACAAGCAGTGTCATAGCACTAATTCATCCAGCATATATAGTGTGTATCTAAGATCAGAAGATTGTAGCCTTCACCACTTGAGAAGTGAACTATAGGATAGTGTGTCCCCACCCCTAATAGGGTTATTGTAAAAGAATCCTAACAGGGTCTGACCCTTGACCAGGTCACTATACTAAAAGCATTGTAAAGAACAACTCCTAACAGGGTTTCTGATCTTCTAACTGTATGCACCCAAAAATGGTCGCCTAGACTTTGGGCCCCATTTATTTGATTTATCAACCCTGAATCATTTTTATCAATAATCAATATTCTCAACGTTATCAATTTCTTGATCAAATCCTAAATTCGATCATATATTGGATTTTTATCCTTGGGCTAATCATTTATCCTAAGTCTTTATTTAATTAAAAGGAATATTTCCTCCCCTTTCAATTAAATAAAAAAGCCCCCACTTTCCTCTTATCCTAAGTTGCACAAATAAAGCATTATTCCTATTTTATAAAAAGGGAAAAAGCACCTTTTGTCTCACATGAGGCTCAAAAGTCAACACTTCACTCTCATTGGAGGACGTTTGTGCACATGGATTGCTCCTCTTTCAAGCTCCACCACTGATTAAGACTTTTTGCCTCTTAATCTCCATGGTCCATTTCACCTCATTTCTTATAAAAGGAGAGCTCTCTCCTTCATTTGGATATATCCTTGTTTTATGCTATTGTTATGCTGCAGGTTTTGGAGCTCTCTTTGAAGACACTCAAGCTTTGAAGCCTTGACATTCTTAGTTGCATTTCATAATAGTTTTTCTTTCATAGTTGCATTCATGGCATTCTTAGTGTAGATTTCCTTTTATGCAATCTCACATAGTCTAAATAGGAGGCATTGTAATCCATTGCTATTTCCTTTCATAGATTAGTTGCATTGTACTTTCCTTTCATAGCTTAGATTTGCATTCTCATATAGTTTGCATTGCATTTCATATTGGATTTTTGGAGATATTGGCATTGTTGCCCTTGTCTTCACTTGAATCTCTCATTGTATGGTTGACTAGCAAGGTCACTTTCTTATAGCTCTAGCTGAGAGCAAAACTCATAGTCCCTTGCAACTCCATGCATACAGAGCTATGAGCCGCTTTGTGAGGCCTCATTCTTGAGTAACTTTGCATGTAATGGTTCATAGAAGTGCATATTTTAGTGTGTACATTTCTGGCGCCCACCGTGGGGCCGAGTAGATTAGCTTTGTCCCTTTAATTCTGCATTTTTTGTTATTTTCAGATTAATTTTCGGAAAAATCTGCGTCTCTGGTTTTCTGTCTCAGACTATCGCGCGACACTTCTCAGAAGTATCACGCGATATACTTTCTGTCTTGGTGTGATAGTTCACGCGGAAAAAGTATCGCATGCCTATATTGAAGTCTATCGCCTGACATCTGGCGAAGTATCGCCTGGCATCGTGCGAAGTATCGCCCGACTGGGGAAGTATCGCCTGGCTATAAGAAGAAGTATCGCGCGATACTGGTGAAGTCTGAGGTATATCGCCTGATCTAACAGTGAACTATTTTCTATCTTACAAGTTTTGGGTTCTTAGCTATCTTTTTGAAATTTTTAGAAATTTCCAGCGTTTTCAAATCCGTGCCACTCTGGAAAACGGGTGCCCATTTTTTTTGAAATTTTGCAAATGGTATCAAAAGTTTAAGTGTGATATATCGTTGGAAAGGTCTTTTCGAGCCTAATCCAACCATGATGGTTTCATTTTCAGATTTTATCATTTGATTAGATATTTTTGCAGATTATCTAATTTTTCATATACTAATCATTGGTAGATTTTGGATTTTGATTCTCCTAACTCTTGTTGGTCTAACAAGTTGTGGTTGTAGGTGCTCTCATTACTTGAAATTTGTCAAAAGAACACATGTCAAAGAGGGCTACTAATGGTTTTTGTAGGGCTGCCCAAGCATAAAAACAAAAAAAAAATTTTTATTATTTCTTGCTTGTTTATTTACTTTCCTTTCAAGTGTGGCATTCACTAATTGTATTAGGCATCTTAATACCTTGTGAAAGGGATCTTGAGGTGGTAGGAGAAGTATGCTCTTCACCTTTAGGTGAATCAGAAAATCTTGACCCATCTTAAGGTTTTGGAAGCAAGGGGGTAATTGATCTCTTTGCTTGGTGTGTTTGGGAGAGATTCTTGAGATAGGGGAGTATGCTCTTCACCCTTGTGGTGAATCAAAAACCTTGAACCTCAAGATTTGATCTATTTTTGTTTAGTTTAGGAATCCTTTAGAGGGCCTGCTCTTGAGCAATCAAGAGGAACGACTCAAGTGGGGACAACCTTGTCATCATTCTCCTTGGTGGCAAGTGATTCCAACTCACTATAATCTCAAGGCTATCGAGGACACAAAACCTTGATAGACATAACACTTGTCTTCGTTTGATGTGAGTAGCTCATGGGATTGCGACCATGAGGAAAACATTGAACAAGAATGCTTAAGGTACTCTTGAGGCCGCGAGGTCCTAGTCCTTTATGAGGAGCAAGAGGGGTGTTGTGAACAGAAATCCTTATTAAGAACCATTAGATAGAAGCCACCCTCTTTTAGCCGCTTATCTTCTTAGTGCAAGGATTGATCCAAGTGGTTTACCCGGATCACCTTAAGATACTCACCATATGTGCCCCTTTGGTTGTGTTGTTTGACACTTCCATGACAAAGCCAATATCTCTTGTGGGCAACCACTTGGTGTGAGGCAAGGGGGCATCAAGTTGTGGGCTAAGTTGGTAAGTATTGAGCCTTGTCTTGTAGGAAGGTATTGCTTGAAGTGTTCTTGAATGTGCTAAACCAGTGTAAACGTTCTTACATACAAACAATCGGTAGCATTCATAGGGTACTTTTTTCAATTTTGATATCACAAGTGTTTATCTTGGCAAGGTTGCTTTTGCCCTTGTTTCAAGTGTTTGAAGACATGTTTGATCCCCTACTGTTTGCAAACCTGTCCAAATACTATTAAAATTGTGATTGAAATCAGACATTTTCACCCTTAAAAATCAAAATTTTGCACAAATTGGTCAAAATCAAAATCAGTATCGCATTTGTCCATTCTTGGTGAGAAAGCCTATCTCTAGAATTGTTAGCTACATTCTTGGGAAATTCTCGTACTCTTATTGTCCAAATAATTTTCATTTAATCTTAATTTCAATTATATTTTGGCCTAGCCCAACCTCCTGGTTCAAAAGTGCAAGGGTAGTCACCCTTTGATTTGAAGCACCTCTTTGACAGTGTTGGTAAAGCCCCTGCTTCTATCTTTTCATTTCTCTTTGGACAATAGAGAACTTTGATTATCCTAGTTTGGTGTTGACATTTTGTGAGGTCATCCTATTACCAAGGGTCTTCTATTTTCAGTCTTCCTTGGTCAGTCCAGATCTTAGATCCTAGGTGTTGTCATGTTGCTCAACATCTCAATGAACGTTATGGTATCAATTGCACAAGATGACTCTTAGTCTTCTTCTTTCTTCTCCATTTCCCATGTTCTTCTGAAGTCTTCTATTCCCATGGGAAATTCTTCTTCTTCTTCTTGATTCTTTTCCTCTTATTATCTAGCCTACTTTCTTCTACTCATCTATTCATTTCTTCCATGCTTGATTCCTCCTCTTCTATAACCATGAATCTTGACTATCTTGTTAAGGAACCTCTCTTAAGAATAGATGATCTTGAGCTCATTGACATATTTGAAAAGTGTTGTTCCTCCAAAATTCTCATGAGTGATGAATTTATAGCAAAAATAAAAGAAAAATCAATTAAATCAGATGCCTTTGCTAGAATCATAAACATGATCATATCACGATCTTCTTCCAAACATTCTTCATCATCTAAATCTTCTCATCATTCTTCATCTTCAAAGTCTTATCATGATTCTTTTAAACCTCATTCGATTTCTTCATCTTCCAAATCTTATCATGACTCTTCTAAACATTATTCACATTCTTCATCTTCTAAATCTCATTATTATTCTTCTAGACATTCCTCATTATCCAAGCCTTCTTCTTCCTCCATGAAGTCTTCATTTTCCTCTTCTTCACGATCTCATTCTTCTTCTACTTCTCCCAAGAGTCTTACTTCTCTTCAGAAGACATACCATAAAGAGCAACGTGATAGTCCTTGTGATGTCTCTTCCACAAAGAGTGACACACCTACCTTTGATGACTATGATGACTATGATGATGGACAATGTAGTAATACTTATGACAACTCTATTCCTAAGAGTCCTCCTCGTCGTGTGCTTAGGCTTACTAAAGGGTCATCCTATTGGGTAGATTGTGATGGGGATCCATATGATTCTGAATTTGAAGAATTCTTTGATGATTTTTGTGAACAATACAATATTCCTACTAAAGAGAAGAAAATCTACCGTGCTGATTTCAAACGTCAAAAGGATCTCTCCTCTAAAAGTTCTCATGCTGAAAATAAAGATTACGCTCTCAAGAAAGATCATTTTAATGTTGAACCTTTGTCTTGTGATGGTTCCCTTCCATCCTCTACTTCCTCCAATACTCATACATTTCCTAAAGCTTCTGAGTCATCCAAATCTTTCACAAATCCTTCATCCAACAAAGATCCTAATGTTTTTCATGTGGTTCCCTATAGTTATCCTCAAGGGCTACCTCTTAAAGATACTCAAGCTAACCTTCACTTGGCTGCAAATACTTCTAATAATGCTACACCTAGTGAGCCTAAGCCTTCATGTGCTACAATGCCTACTTTAGTTATTCCTTCACCATCTCTTCCAAAGTCTTCTATACAATCCCAACCTGCTTCCTTGTCCTTAGAAGTGGCTCCATGTCAAGAGGACTCTAAAAATGATAAAGAAGAGAATATAAAGAAAGATCAAGATCAAGAACCCTCCATGTCATCCAATTATTTTCATGATGTCTCTTATCCGTTTCATGGTTCTTTTGATCCTTTACACCCTTCCCCATTCATTCCACCATGTCTTAATTCTTCCTCTAAGCAAGATCAAGCTACTACTTACACTATTGAGCTTATTGACAATCAAAATAACCTTACTACGCTTGCGCTTTCGAAAGATGATACTTCCATTAAGGTTATTAAAAATGGTGTTGTTACTTCCAATGTTGAGCCTATTGAAAATCTAGAAAAAGTTGATACGCTTATGCTACCCAACAATCATTGTCAAGATCAAAGTCTTTCATCTTCTTGTTCTACCACTCCATATTCATTTCCGCTTTCTACTCTTCCTAAGTCTTTGCAAGCTCTGAACAATCCTATCAAAGAAACTGCTCCTATTCAAGATGTGCATGATCCTGTTGAAAATCCTAATGTTCACTCTAAAGATGTTGATAGCCTTGGTTGTGATATAGATGCTCATGAACTTATTGATTATCCTTTTGCATCTTCCACATATATCCTTGGACCTCCTCCACCAATACTAAGGGCTTCATGTCTTCCTTCCATTTTGGGTCCTTATGTCCCTTCACTTTCCCCTCCTAATTCTTCTAATTCGTCATCCATTTTGGGTCCTTACGTCCCTCCATCTCCTATCTTTCCTCAAGATCAACATAGATACATACCCTTGAATCCTTTTCATCCACCCACCCATCTAAACCAGTCGTATCGTCCTTCTTCTTCCACAAGTCCCAAGTCTTTTGGAAGTAACTTGAATGTTCAATACAAGAAAAAGAAGCAATACAAGAATCCATCAAAAAAACAAGATCACCATGTCCCCTCTAATCGACATGGATATATAAAGTCAAAAGAGATATCTAAGAAGAAAACTACAAGACAAGTATGGGTTCCAAAACCCATCATTGAAGATATTCTCTTTAAATTATCAAAAGGAAATGAAAAGCCTAAGGCTATATGGATTCCAAAATCTCTCTTGAAAAAGTCTTATGTTGAACAAAAAGTGAAATTGACATTCAAGCTTCCAAAGACTTCCACTTCATCTTCTTCCAAAAACATTCTTTCATTTCATGTGCCTAAACCACAACCTCTGCTAAACATTTGCCATATTCCTTCTCGTATTCCTCCATTCACATTTGAGAATTATAACAAGTACACCAATCCACTCTTTGAGGAGTCAAATAGCAATAATGAACCAGAATATGGTTCACATTTGGACTAGAATATGGTTTACGTTTCCTCCATTTTTCCTGCCACCCTTCAAGGTGTGTGTGTCGATGTTGATCTTGCCTTCTTTCCAGCTATCCTTTTCACATTCCTTCCATTCATTATCCTTCTACCTTCTCTCATTTTTTTTCCTCATTTGCCTATTCCTCATGCGTCTTCCTTTCCCCTTCAGCATCTTTGAGCATATCATTTTGAATCATTGACATATCATGGTTTATCCTTTCAAGGAGCATTATCTAAAAGCTTGCTTTCTTCCAAAAAATTATAAAATTCAAAAAAATGGAAAAATTTAAAAAATAGCAAAAAATTAAAAAAAAAAAAATTGAAAATGTGCCATGGTGAAAACCTGGAAACAGGCACCTTGGTAGCAAAAGTAAAGAGAAATAAATTCATCCTATGGTGAAAACCACTCCCTTGTGGCACCTTGGATAAGTACCATGATGAAAACCTGGCAATCAGGCATCATGCGTAGTTCTACATATTTCATCCATTCCATCTTCTCTCTTTGATCTTGACAATGTTGATCTATACATGAACATTTGGCTATTTTGTGAGCTATCTTACAATGATCTTGCTTTCATTCCATTCATGTTTCACCTTCGTATTTTCCTTCATTTATTCTAGCCTTTCGCTATCCTTTTCCCCCTTGGTCTTGATCTAAAAAAAAAAAAAAGTAAAACATGATGCTATGAAGCCTCTTGACATGTCTACTCCTTTGGACTGCATCCTCCCTTCTTTTGCAGTGCGCTTTTGTGACTTATCCTATGCTATCCTTTCATTGCTTATCCAAATGTGCTTTGCATGATAATTTTTTCCCTAGCTTGGGTACTCTTGAGGGGTTTGACCTTGAGGATTTCTTCCCTCCATTTGCCTTCATTCTCCTTTCCTCCATCTCAGTCACCAGCTTGCTAATCCTTCTTGTTCCCCACCTTCCTGGATATTGGGACTGCACGATGTGATCTTGCTTAAAGAGTTTGATGCCTATTCAGTCTGGGGGCATCCTTTGTACATATTTTATTGATCCTGAAAAAAATACCAAAAAAATTCATATATGATGCTGAAAAAATCCTAAAAAGCATAAAAAGTCCTGAAAAAAATACATAAAAAATGAAAAAATTTAAAAATTCAAAAAAAAAAAATAGAAAAAAGTGCCTTGGTGAAAACCTAGCAATAGGCGCCTTGGTAGCAAAAATACAAAAAAAATGAAAAAATGAAAAATGATTCCAAGTGGTGAAAACCTGGAAACAGGCGCTACTTGAGGCCTTTGCACCCCTATTTGTTAGCATGCGTCCTCGACACTTAACCACTTTCCATCATGCCTTGACCTTATTTGGCCTAGTCTGGAATTGGTCTTTGTCTTTGTCTAGGGGGCATAACTATTCGCATAGGTCCTTTTCGTGCGTTTGTCTCTTGGGGCATTTCACAACAGGTGTTTTTCACACCACCCCAACAGTGTTTCTCAACACTACCCTTGCGTCGAGTGTTTCTTAACACTTATCAGATGTCTTACCCTACAGTCTAGTATGCTGCGATATTTCTCATTTGCAGATATGATACTCAGAGTTTGACTCTATGACCAACACACACGCACTTAAACAATCAACTCGCTGACGATATGATGACTTTATTTTTCTTTGTGTGCTGTCTATGAGGATTTCTTTGATGAGTGGTCTCTCCCTGAGAAGTCTCCGATGATGCATAGCTAGAAGACTGAGGGAATAAGACCATGTTTTATTTCTTTATCTGCTTGTGGGTATATTTTGTTGGTCCTACCTGTCATGAGCATTTATGCTAGTCTTACTTGACACTATGGATTGACAAGGTATTATCCTTGACTGTTTTGCGAGTGCATGCTTTTAGCTATCCTGACTTTCATGTGTCTTGATACAAGCATAATCTCGCCATATCAAAACTTAGGTGATCTCACTGCATTAGTCATCTTGACCTCCATGTCTTTGATACCTAGGTGAGATTTCCACATTTCTATCTGATAAAGATCATATTCATATCCACATAGTTATGCTAGTGTGCATTGTATGATCTTATGACGCTACCAATAACGCTCGATGATGATAATTAGATGTCTATAAGCGTTGTGACCTTGCAAGTCAACCACTTTCATAGTAGCTTGCATTTTTAGGGTCATGTTAGATTAGTTTTGCACTTTGCATATGGAGAGAGCTCTCTTTTTTATCATCTATGGACTAGTTGGTCAACTGTGCTCATTTTCTGATTCTTCTTGATCATATCTTTCATTTCTGGTCTTTCATATCACATCATTTTCTATCCATTTTCGGACTCGAAATTGAAATCTGAGTCGTGTTTCAAAATCTTTTCCCCCTTTTGCGCAGTTGGCTGATCTTTTGAGGCCTAATCTTTTAATCTTTGTTGGGGCATCGTCATCTTTCCATGTCTTCCAAACTTCTAGTCTTTCATTCATATTCATTCCACTCCCTCATTTCTCACGTTGACTGCATCTTTCCAGTCAGGCTGGGGCATGTTCTATTGCCTAATGGTTAACCTATTTGACCCTTACATTCGATTATGACTTCCTTCTGATTTGATCAAATCTTTATCAATTTGTTGTTCTCCTCTCTATGATTTCGATTTCGACTCCGAGGGGGCAGTATTTATGGGATTCTCATCCGTAATTCTCTTGATTTTTCTGATTCAGACATCTTTTTTGAGCTTTTGCTCAAAACTTGAGATTCTTATCTCCCATTTTTAGACATTGATTATTGCCTAGCAGCGACGGTGATAGTTTTGTCTAAAGCTTGATTTGCACCTAGCAGCGACGGTGTTGGTCTAAGCTTTTTGTTTATGTTTGTCCAGATGTGATCTCAAATTGACCTCATATCTGAGTTGTTTTGTGATCCCAGATCGATCTCACATTGCAACTTCATTCTTTGACTACATGTGTTCCCAAATCGATCACACATTAGTCAAAGAGGGGCAAATGTATGCACCCAAAAATGGTCGCCTAGACTTTGGGCCCCATTTATTTGATTTATCAACCCTGAATCATTTTTATCAATAATCAATATTCTCAACGTTATCAATTTCTTGATCAAATCCTAAATTCGATCATATATTGGATTTTTATCCTTGGGCTAATCATTTATCCTAAGTCTTTATTTAATTAAAAGGAATATTTCCTCCCCTTTCAATTAAATAAAAAAGCCCCCACTTTCCTCTTATCCTAAGTTGCACAAATAAAGCATTATTCCTATTTTATAAAAAGGGAAAAAGCACCTTTTGTCTCACATGAGGCTCAAAAGTCAACACTTCACTCTCATTGGAGGACGTTTGTGCACATGGATTGCTCCTCTTTCAAGCTCCACCGCTGATTAAGACTTTTTGCCTCTTAATCTCCATGGTCCATTTCACCTCATTTCTTATAAAAGGAGAGCTCTCTCCTTCATTTGGATATATCCTTGTTTTATGCTATTGTTATGCTGCAGGTTTTGGAGCTCTCTTTGAAGACACTCAAGCTTTGAAGCCTTGACATTCTTAGTTGCATTTCATAATAGTTTTTCTTTCATAGTTGCATTCATGGCATTCTTAGTGTAGATTTCCTTTTATGCAATCTCACATAGTCTAAATAGGAGGCATTGTAATCCATTGCTATTTCCTTTCATAGATTAGTTGCATTGTACTTTCCTTTCATAGCTTAGATTTGCATTCTCATATAGTTTGCATTGCATTTCATATTGGATTTTTGGAGATATTGGCATTGTTGCCCTTGTCTTCACTTGAATCTCTCATTGTATGGTTGACTAGCAAGGTCACTTTCTTATAGCTCTAGCTGAGAGCAAAACTCATAGTCCCTTGCAACTCCATGCATACAGAGCTATGAGCCGCTTTGTGAGGCCTCATTCTTGAGTAACCTTGCATGTAATGGTTCATAGAAGTGCATATTTTAGTGTGTACACTAACAAGTATCACAAGACACTAGTGCAGTTCTTAGTGGGTGTTAATTCCCACTGGATTTTTTACCTATTTGGGCTTTCCCATAACCATATTGGTGTTATGTGTTGTGATTGTTTATCTTGTTTATATTGATGTTTATTTCAGTACTTAATCAATCAAACTAAGTTTTAAGAGTAAAGTAAAAAGATTAAGATATAGTGAGCACTGATTCACCCCCCCTCTCAGTGTTCCCATTCCTAAAAATTGGTATCAAAGCTCTAGTCCTCTGAAGAGAAGTTTAACCACTTGAGGAGATCAATGGGTTCTGAAGAAGCAAAACATCTAAAGAAGAATCTTATGGAAGCTCTTGAAGACCTTGACAGATCTGAGAAAGAATTTGAAGAACTAAAATTAAAAGTCAGTGGCGCACAAGTATTCATCAAGAAGCTAAGAAAAGATTTGAAAGATTGATCAAACAGTGATTTAGGGATAATGGTAAAAAATCTAAATGAAGAGAACACATCTCTAAAAGATCAGATTGAAGAATTAGATGATAAGATAACTAATAATCAAGAAGTTTATGATGAACAGATCAAAGAGAATCTTCAACTAAATGAATAATTGAGGCAAGCAAACATGGAAATATTGGAGCTAAGAAACAACAAAGGAATGTTAGAATCTGAATTGATTGAAGCAAAGAATCACATTGATAAATTACACACAAGCAAGGATCTGATAGAATCTCAATTATATGCTCGGAAGGTTAAAGGAGATAGTAGTGTCATTAGATTCAATGAAGCACAAAATCAGATTGATGACATGTGAGTAAGGATGAAAGCACTAGAAGACACCCCAGAAGCTAAGGATACTGGAAATCAGACTAAAGACAATATTGAACCATCTAAGGATGAGCCCAAGCCAGTACACCAAACTTGTTACGGATGTAACAAGCATGGACATATAGAAAGGAATTGTAAAGAGGCAAGACCTTTCAATGGTTACTATTATTCATGCAATAAATTTGGTCATAGAGCTATGAATTGTAGAACAATTTAGAAGAACAAGACACAACATAATCAAAGAAATTAGAGTCAACCAAATGAAAGAAGTTCTTAGAGTATTACATGTCAGATATGTAATTATAATGGTCACTTAGCTAGATAGTGTAAAATGGTAACCCATATCAATGCGCCAAGCAATTTCAAGTCTCCATTTATTTGTCATTCTTGTAACAAGGTTGGACACATATCAAAGTTTTGTAGATCAAGAACGCAAAGTTAGGAAAGCCCTAGAAAGCTAGAAGAATCAATATTGGATACCGAAGGAGAAGTCAAGTTTGTGAAAGCTTCAGAAGATGCGAGCTTGATTTGGTTAGAGAAAAAGAAGAATAAGGTCAATGAGTATGTATTGGATGCATCCGCTATGGACACAACCTCTACATTTGGATGAATGACCCTCAGGGTCATAGGGGGGGATAATTTAGCTCTACAAACCCTATGCAGCTGGTATACTCACCCTCAGAGTATGTACCTTTGGATTTAACATTTTAAAGATCCATGGTGTGACTCAAGAAGACCTGGACAAGTCTAGAGAAGCTAAGATAGCTATGCAGACTAAGAGCACATCCTTTGTAGAAGCCAAGATAGAGAAAATAGATGACCCCAAGACAAAGAAGATAAAAGTTGAGAAAACTGATAATATCAATCCTGCGCACACAGATATAGTTGATGTGGATTCCACTAAAGCATCTCCTAAGGTGCCTAAGAGAAAGAAGAAAATTGTTACAAGTCACCCTTCAACTAGAGCCACAAGAAGTAGAGGCAAAAATGCACAACCACCTCCTGAGGTAGGATTCCTACCAAGTCTTCAAGTGTTAAGGAATAGAGTGGTAGAGGAAGGAAGGCTAGATCAGATAGCAAAGTTCTATGACAAGTATCATGAAATTGACAAGCCTGAGATCCATGAGTTGCCAATCAAACACATGATCAAGTTCAAGAAGACAGTTCTAGAACTAAAGTTAGAAATTTTGGATAAAGTATGGGAAATTTTGGATTCCTTGAAAATACAAGAAACAAAGGAAGACTTCAGAATTAGGGAGAAAATATTGGATGACCATCTGCTAGTATAGTAAATTGATGAGAAAACACTACTGCTAGGATTGGTGAAACCATTCCTCAGAACTAAGATGAGGACATTGCACATAATGAACAAAGATTATGAGCAGATAACAAAGGAGACAGAACAAGCCTTTGAGAAGGTGTTTTTAGCACAACGCATGCAACCACCATCTATGCCCATAAGACAAGAACCTATTGAGAAAGAGAATGCAACTGAGGTTACAAATGTACCTATGACAAGTCCCGAGGACTCAACAATAGTGCCCACAAATGAAATAAAGTCTGCAACCATGACCAAAACTCAAAAGGATGATAAAATTATGATTGACAATGTGGAGATATCAATGGAGGCCAGTAACAAAGACTTGGATAAATTTTAAGACTCTTTAGTAAGTACACAAGAAGCATAAATTCTATGTGGAGATATTTCACCTAAGAACCAATAAGAAGTATTGATAGAAAACATAACTAGTCATGATGAAGAGGAGGAGAAAGAAAATGAAAAAGAGAAAGAAGGAGAAAAGGAGGTTGAAAAAGAAACATTAAATGAACCCTCAGTTGGAACATTTGTGAAGGTTAAGACAAAAGTTATGGACAACACACCTATCGCTCCCATGCCATCAACATCATTTTTGTCAAGTTTGACCCCTGATACTTCAAGCTTGGACTCTTGGGGAGAAGAAGACTTGATCAAAATCAGTGTCCTCGCTATGGAGAAGGCCAAGGAAAAACAAGTAATAAAAAATCCCCTATTTGTTGAGTCAATAGACATCTTGAATAATGTACTACCAGCAAAGACCAAGGTACACAAGGTAAAATCAGTGGAGGATGTCAGCAACATCTGAACAAGCTTCAAGGAAAACTTCTTTGCCCTAGAAGAATCAATGACTAAGATAGAAGAAAAGAAGTATCTTCAGAAAATATTAGATGAGCTATCTGCAAACTTTGCACTTGACCTCAACTCCTTCAAAGTTGGTCAAGCTTCACTGAAATAATTTTCAGCCAAAGGAAGGAAACTCATCGCAGACTACATGAACCAAGATAGTCTGACAACAAATCCTTATAAGAAAATTTAGGAGGTAGAGGCTATGACAGAACAAGTTAGGAAATCAATAGAAGATCCCAATATAGATATCAACATGTGAAACAATGTATACCAGGGACAAGTGGACAAGATATAAAAGACAAAAAAAAATGTCCAAAATAAGGGCAAACACAGTTGAGAAATGTTCTTGCACCTTCACTAGATGTCTTGAATCAGAACATCAACAAGATTGATGCCACTATGGTGACATATGATCAAGGTCCATGTATAGAACTAGAGAAGATGGAAAAGGTAACATATGCTTTGTGCACCCATCTCCAAATAGTAGACACACTGAAGAAATTTTGGCAGAATGAGATTGCTAAGCTGAAGTTAGCATATCTGGATGTTTTCACTTTGTAAGTACTTATGAATACATTTTTGAGCACCTTTGTCATTAATGTCAAAGGGGGAGTAAAATATGTAGAAGGAATAATATAGAGCCTTGTAAATGATGTAAAGAAAAAATATAGAAGGATAAAAGTTAGATTATATATTAGAAATTTTGTATAAGGGAAAAGTTAGTAACTTTGACATATTCCTTTGTTGCCATTAATGAAAAAGGGGGAGATTGTTGGCAAGTTTATTATACTAAAGTATATGACTATATTTAGTGTTGTCATTATGGAAACAAATTCATATAGATTTTTGGAGTCAGCACACCTTATCATAAGGTCAGAAGAGGGCTAAGTATAGAAGATTGGATAGATAGAAGAGCACAAGAATAACAGAGCATCGGTGCATGTGTGTATCACTGAGTTATAGTATGTTCCCTTGAAGTTAATATGGTAAGTATGTATTCATGCTAAGTCTAAGAGCACATGATCAAATGAGACAATATGATGAAGATACAGACAATTGAAGAGGTACAACCAGTGAACGACAAAATAGAACAGAGTATGGAGCTGACTATTTCTATTTTGATCAGTGGTTATAATAATGTTTTGTAATGGCTATGCACCTATTTTAATTAGGTTATAGACATGTCAAAATATTTTGTTTGTAAACAAGCCTAAGCCAATTCACTTCGAAGCATTGTATGTAATTGATTAAAGGGCCGACCTAGTTAATTATTTTGTAAGCGCATATAAATATGACATGCACCTTGGTAATTGAAAAGAAACTAGAATATAGAGAAAGGAGAGCAGAGAAAAAGTATATGAAGAGAGGTCAATATGTTTTAGAGCTTCATAATAGGTTAAAGCATCAATGCATCAAAGGAACTGATCAGACAAGTAGTGTCACATCATGTAATACCCCTCTAACCCTAATATAAGTTTTGTGTTTTTGAAAGAAGTAAGATCCTTCGATGTTTTCTTACAACTTAAGTTGTACATAATACTTGTTTGATCTATTCCTATAGTTGTTTATAATAATTTCATAAGCTATTACTCAATGATTCTAATATCAGACATACTATCTAAAGGTATCATTCTTGTATGTATTTATCTCCATGTATGTATTGAGTACCTACAAGACCTTTATGAACATAGTTAGGATGTTATATGATATGTACTTGATAGATATATATAAGTGGTTATTTATATTTTCTTCTATTAAGGTTACCTTGGATGAATCTTGTATCTCACTTGATGATTTGATCATGTTAATTTATTATTAGTATTGATAAGAGACTAACACAATGCTTGAGATTCTAACCTTCGTTATGATGATGCTACATGCTTTGAGTGTATATATATACATGATGTGTTTTCATGATTCAGGACGAAGTCGTAGTTACTCACATAGCTGAGGTCCACATGATGTATCGATCCTGGTCATCTGTTTGCAATGTTTTCTTTTATACGTATATCCGTGCATATGTATTTCTTCTTTGTGATGCAGGCTTGCAGGTACCGGGCATAGACTTCACCTGGCTTCACAGGTCTGAGCATGCCCTCAAATCCTCGATGGTTGTTGTTATGGAGATAGTACTAAGGCCCCTACATGAGTCTTCCTTTGTCATTATTCCAATTTGAGAATATTAGGGTTCCTTCTTTGTCAGTCAACCTTTGGGTCAAAAACCCAGATCCAACGCACTCGGTTGGGCATGGTTGTAGTTAGTGCCTTGTGGCCACTTGAATTCATTTGGTTGTATGATTTGTTTACTCATTTTATTTATTTCTCCTTCTTGGTATGATTCTTAGTTAATCTTTCTATGTTGTGTTTCAGGAGTTTGGCTTGACTTTCCTTGTTGACTTTGGTTGACCTTGTTTGATCTTATGGTTTTCTCGATATGTTTCATAGATGATTTGTATGGCCTCTTTGGATGATTAGATTAATTTTGAGGCATGTGATTTTATTCTACCTCAGTGTTATATCCTATAGCAATTATAAATAAGTAATAATATTGTGATCTATTACTTCATAATCTTATAGATTATAGTGTTTGGTATTTGGCATGTATCTATATAAATATAAATATATATATATATATATATATATATATATATATATATATATATATATATATATATATATATATATATATATATATATATATATATATATGGAAATATATATATGGGTGCACAAATATATGTATTTATATATATATAATTTATATGTGATTATATGTTAATTATTGTAAATATTGTTGATGGTGTATATTTCGGGATTAATGTAAAGTATAATATTATTAATAATTAAATATTAAATAATGCGAGGTATATTATTCTCAATTGTTAATTATTAATAATAAGGATAGGTTATATATATAGATATTGATGTAATTAATGATAGCATATGCATATATGTTAGGATAATATTACATATGTGTATGAATGAATACAAATAATCTTTTATTGTATATTTGAGTAATATAGTTGTATGATATTAAGTTATTTTATAATACCCTTTAGTTAAGAGTTAGTTGGGAGTTGGTTGCTTTCCTCACAACCTTTGGAAATCTATTTATATGCACTACTTTCTCATTTTAAGGGGGAAGATTTTGGGGCTGAAGCATTGAGGAGAGGATGGCCTTACTTTTCATGGAGATTTTGGAGAGAAAACTTGGAGATGTGAGGGAGAGTTTGTAAGCATATGTCTTTAAGAATTTTTGGTTATCTTTGCTTTTGGGAGAGAGACATTTTTGTGAGAATTTCAATAGTTGAAAGAGGGATTCTTTGCTGTGGAATTATTTCTTTCTTTCATGGAGATTTCTGAAAGTGGATAGGGTTTGAAGGATGCATCTCAAGTTTGGATTTGTCTTCTCTTTTGTTTCCTTCCTTCTTCGATTCAACCTTCGTAGGACATGAGGTATGGATTGAATATGTTAGTTACTTTATGTCTCTGATAGATTATGGATCTATTTATATATTATAATTATTTATTATATCTGTATTTTTAATTTCTATGGTTATTTTAAAGTTTTGAGTTTTTATTTGTAAGAATTGGCATGTGTTTTCCTAGGGTTTTTAGCAACTGGTTTTTGGAGATCTATTATTATAATAATTTAAATTGCATCCAGGGTTTGACTAAATTGATTTTTTAGAAGTAAAATTCACAGATCTCAAATGGGTATCTCTCTGATTTTATTTTTAGAGTCGAATTAATGCCTTATTTTTGACATTTTGGCAGACTATGCCTGTCCATTCTTGATTCCGAATTTTCTGTCAAATGTATTCATATGCTACAGGCTGATATGATTATATAAAAGTCTAAATTTGATATCAGAGATTATCTTAAGTCTTATCTTTCATTTCCAATTGGTTTGGTGAATTTTTATTATGTTTTGTGAAAATTACAACCGTTTTAGTGAAGGCAGGTCTGAACCCTAATTAGAATTTTCTATTTTAAACTAGAAGTCATAACTTTCTTTCCCACCGTTGGATCTTCCTAAAAATCAAATTGAGAGTCCATAATTTTGTTATCTAAATCTCCACCGAAGAGATTGCCTTTATTATTTATTTTGTGAAAGATATGGATGACTGTTCTATGATGACTATTCTTTGTATTTAATCCTTGCTTGAAATAATTCAGTTTATGAACATCATTAAGTTTTAAGGTTTCGTATGGTCACCAGAGGCTATTAGAATGTTTTTTTTTTGGTTAATTGGATATATGTATACTCTGAATATTTTTATAATATCACTTGGATGTCTTCTTATATGTTTGGAACATTCTGTATGCCATATTGAGTTTAGGGTTGTCAAGTGGACTAGGGACAACATATGTTTTCCTAAACTCAATCAAATGTTGTTATGGAATTGATATGAATTCTTGATGATGAATCTATTATGTTCTTATGATTTTTATATGTATGTTAGGGAACCTAAGTACACTAGGTGAGTGGCTCATAGTGAGGGGCCGGGGCCCTAAGTGGCTAGTACCAGGATAACCTACTATGAGTTATTTAATCAAGTGATAACCTAAATAAATGAATTGGGAATGGGAGATTATTGGAATGGGAAATTACACATTAATCAAGATTAATTGTGCCTCGCCCATGCCTTTAGTGCTAGTAAAGACTAAGGATGGGAGTGGGAGAAGGTACCTATGCGTAGGTACAACTGAATGACCTTGTCTGTACGAGAGGCATTCGGTTCCGCATGTGCCTACTTGGGGGCCGGGGCCAAGAGTGGCTAGTACCAGGACAACCCAAGGGGTGAGGGCTATGCGATGACACTCACCTAGCTTGTAGCTTAGAGTCTCTATCAAATTTTGATCATGCCTCTGGTAGTCCTTGTGGTCTTCTTGTCTTTTCTTTTGTGTTGTGACTTTGGGGAAATTTTATCACCACCTTAGGAATTTCCTAGTTGTTACCTCTTGTATGGGCCTTTGGTTCTATCTCCTAGCTCGGGGGAGTGGGCCTATTGGTTCCACGAGGTTGGGTGGTTAATATTTATATCGAGGTATTGATCGTGATTCTTTGGATGATCCTAGCACATATTCCTTTCCAGATCTGCAGTTGAAGATTTCTTATTGGATATTTTAATATGTTGAGATGTACTTATGTATTTGTATTCATGTAATTTTTAATCTCCTAAAAGGAGTCTTGTAGTATTGATGCAATCTCAATTCAAAGCAATGCATAAGGGAATGGGTAGTTCTAGGTAAAAGAAAGGGAAAAGAATGTGGAATATTGGACATGTTACTAGCATTAAAAAAAAAGTGTTTATGTTATTTATCCTATCCTCTTATGTTGTCCATGTGTAAAGGAAATAATCTTAAATATAATTATATATAATGATGTATCACAACAATAATGTATTCTCCCTTGATGAAAGAATTCAAAGAGATTATTGAGAAATGATAGGTTAGTGATTGGAATTATTAACAATGAATGGTTATGAAACAATGAAATAAAATAGTAACTTGATTATAATGTTAATACTTGGTTCATGTTAATGAAGTACCTAGGATAATGCCTACCTTAATGAATATTAATCTCTTACCTAAATTATTAGAGAAAAGTGATATAAAGGATAGTAGATGTAGATGAAATCAATATGAATTTATGGAATGAGTTGATAAAAGGAATAATGATGTTGGATGATTAACCTATGTTTAATAAAAGAAATAAGTTAAGGACATTTAATTTGGTGCATTAAAATGAATGTAGATCTTTTAAGCTCATGATTCCATGAATATCTTATGCATGTAAATGGTTTATATGATGTTGCTTTAGTAGCGACGTTAGGGAACCCGAGAGGACTTAAGTTGTATAAATCTTACATTCAAGTAGTAGAAAATTATTTCTTCTTTTAGAAATATGAAGTGTAATGATGAATATTATTCTAGTTAAAATAAATAAAATTAAAAAAAATAAAAATTCACTACTTGCATTTTATAGAGGTTTTATGTCTTGTCCTCTTGGGTTGCCTGGCGGGGCGTTACATCTGGTATCAGAGCCCTAGGTTTCTACACTGGGAACTCTGGGTCTCATAGCTCACCTATGCATAACCTTGAGTATCTTAACTTTATCTCTTTTTGGATTATGTTGTTATGCTAAAACTTGAATCTTAGAAAACGAAGGCTACCTTTTGTGTTCTTATGTTGTGTTGTCTTACAAGGGCACACCCATTCCTCTATGATTGAGTTATATTTTAACAATTGCTTATGTTTTTTCATAATGAGATCAATGATGTGTTAAGTGTATGTTTCCTATAATATTAATGGAATGGCGAAGAATTCTTGAGACTTGTGTTTGTTTTCTTGAAAGGTAATGGTATCCCTAGAAGGGTCAAAAGTTAAAGGATACTAAATGTTTTGAATCTTAATTATGGTCGTAGATAATATTACCCCCTGATCCTACCTATAATATAATGTTGTGCACTCTATCTTCTTACAAATACCTAGTTGAATTTTATCCTACTCAAGGTATCTTAGAAATAGATTTTTTTTTGGATCCTTAAAAGAAAGAAATGATTGTGGTAGTACTTGATAGGATTAAAAGGGAAATAATTAGATTACATGGCTAATAATATGTACCTAGGAAAGAAGTGAAAAATAATAATAATAATAAATAAATAAATTAGGAACAAATAATTTACTGTCATATGCATTTCTCTCTCTCTTTCTCTCTCCCCTCTTAAGAAATAAGTTTTGCATGACTAAAATTGTTTAGACAAGGCAATAATATATTAGGAAAATTTGTAAATACTCAATTAGGAAACCCTTGGGTGAAGGACCTATGTCCCCAAGATTTTATCATAGGCTATAATTCACATTTTCATTTAGGAAGAGGAATTTTTGTCCCTATCTTGGTAAGAAGTTATATCCTTTCTGCATATCTTATTAAATTGCACAAAAAGGATTTAAGATAACATAATCAAGAAATTCTAGGGAAGAGTATGTGTGATGATGGATTATCTGTACTAATGATGGAAGTTGTTTTTATTAAATATATGTCTTGCAAAATGCCTAGTGAATAGTTAGGATCCTAGATGGGTACTTTGGAAAAAAATTCATGCCTTGTATACATTGTGATCAACACCATAGTAGTACGAAATTAACAACAATAAGTGATTGATCAACTATGAATAAGGAGTTGTTGTGGTAAATAAATGCTATAGGAATGTACCTTACTCAATTTCTACTTAGAACTAATATTATCTCAAAATTATAAAGTGTATGAGGGTAATGTTTCAAATAGGTAAAGGGTAGAAATTAAAGTTATGTATAGTAGTTAATGTTATTAATTTAGGTGTTGTGGTTATGAAGATAGTAGCAGGACTCATATACTTCTTTATCTCTTAATGGATCTATGATCGTTATGCAATAAAGAATTTGAAATAACTCTTAAGTAAATGCTATATGGAAACCTCCTGACATGCAAATTAGGGAAAAGTGCATATATAAATAGTAAGCTTTAAGAAGGGATCCCAACTTAATGAATAATAGTGCAATAAATTGTAAATTGTTTAGATCTCCTCTAGGGGGTGAATGTGTTTTTGGAAATCAAGCACTACAACTATTGTGAAAGATGACTTACAATATGTATATTGTAAAATTTGTGTGTCTTATGTCATTGGAATTCTACTTAAAGCTTTGATGGAAAGGAATATTTCTTATAAAACTATGTGTTAATGAAAATGGTAAGTTTCAAGTATTTAGATTGTTTTATTTTCATGATTAAAAAAGTAAATAAAAATTATTTGATGTATTCCCTTCATGATCATAACAAATATAAATGTTACATACCTTTCTATGTTTGGTACTTATAGCTTGTAAGGGACACAAATTTTGGACCCTATTTATAATAAGGTCTCACAAGTTGTATTATGTAGGGTTAGATTATGTCTCAAAAGGGAAAATATATCATAAATTATTTCTTTCTTTTTATACTGGTTACCATAGATAGGAACTTTGATATTGTGAAAGGAAGTGATAATCTCAGTTAGTAAAACATGCAATTTCATAATATATTGATATTAGTGAGTAAACATGAATACCTTAGAGTTTCAACTTGATAACAATAACTTTTATGTAATTTCAAGTATCTTGTTAACAAACTTACTACATAAAGTGATAGAATCACATAGTTAATTCTTTTTAAAAGTCATTACTAATTGAATTGAGTTAATCTACACTAAAGTTGTAATAAGATAGGATTTACCAAAACTCTTGATAGGAGAAGAATGTGTGCAGTCATTAAATTAGGATCTAAAATAGTAATAATATAATTCTGTTAGATAATGTGTGATATATAGTTCACATTCCCGACTTCCAGGAGTAAGTCGAATCTTAGTGGGGGAGGATGTAATACCCCTCTAACCCTAATATAAGTTTTGTGTTTTTGAAAGAAGTAAGATCCTTCGATGTTTTCTTACAACTTAAGTTGTACATAATACTTGTTTGATCTATTCCTATAGTTGTTTATAATAATTTCATAAGCTATTACTCAATGATTCTAATATCAGACATACTATCTAAAGGTATCATTCTTGTATGTATTTATCTCCATGTATGTATTGAGTACCTACAAGACCTTTATGAACATAGTTAGGATGTTATATGATATGTACTTGATAGATATATATAAGTGGTTATTTATATTTTCTTCTATTAAGGTTACCTTGGATGAATCTTGTATCTCACTTGATGATTTGATCATGTTAATTTATTATTAGTATTGATAAGAGACTAACACAATGCTTGAGATTCTAACCTTCGTTATGATGATGCTACATGCTTTGAGTGTATATATATACATGATGTGTTTTCATGATTCAGGACGAATTCGTAGTTACTCACATAGCTGAGGTCCACATGATGTATCGATCCTGGTCATCTGTCTGCAATGTTTTCTTTTATACGTATATCCGTGCATATGTATTTCTTCTTTGTGATGTAGGCTTGCAGGTACCGGGCATAGACTTCACCTGGCTTCACAGGTCTGAGCATGCCCTCAAATCCTCGATGGTTGTTGTTATGGAGATAGTACTAAGGCCCCTACATGAGTCTTCCTTTGTCATTATTCCAATTTGAGAATATTAGGGTTCCTTCTTTGTCAGTCAACCTTTGGGTCAAAAACCCAGATCCAACGCACTCGGTTGGGCATGGTTGTAGTTAGTGCCTTGTGGCCACTTGAATTCATTTGGTTGTATGATTTGTTTACTCGTTTTATTTATTTCTCCTTCTTGGTATGATTCTTAGTTAATCTTTCTATGTTGTGTTTCAGGAGTTTGGCTTGACTTTCCTTGTTGACTTTGGTTGACCTTGTTTGATCTTATGATTTTCTCGATATGTTTCATAGATGATTTGTATGGCCTCTTTGGATGATTAGATTAATTTTGAGGCATGTGATTTTATTCTACCTCAGTGTTATATCCTATAGCAATTATAAATAAGTAATAATATTGTGATCTATTACTTCATAATCTTATAGATTATAGTGTTTGGTATTTGGCATGTATCTATATAAATATAAATATATATATATATATATATATGTATATATATATATATGTATATATATATATATGTATATATATATATATGTATATATATATATATGTATATATATATATATATATATATATATATATATGTATATATATATATATATATATATATATATATATATATGGAAATATATATATGGGTGCACACATATATGTATTTATATATATATAATTTATATGTGATTATATGTTAATTATTGTAAATATTGTTGATGGTGTATATTTCGGGATTAATGTAAAGTATAATATTATTAATAATTAAATATTAAATAATGCGAGGTATATTATTCTCAATTGTTAATTATTAATAATGAGGATAGGTTATATATATAGATATTGATGTAATTAATGATAGCATATGCATATATGTTAGGATAATATTACATATGTGTATGAATGAATACAAATAATCTTTTATTGTATATTTGAGTAATATAGTTGTATGATATTAAGTTATTTTATAATACCCTTTAGTTAAGAGTTAGTTGGGAGTTGGTTGCTTTCCTCACAACCTTTGGAAATCTATTTATATGCACTACTTTCTCATTTTAAGGGGGAAGATTTTGGGGCTGAAGCATTGAGGAGAGGATGGCCTTACTTTTCATGGAGATTTTGGAGAGAAAACTTGGAGATGTGAGGGAGAGTTTGTAAGCATATGTCTTTAAGAATTTTTGGTTATCTTTGCTTTTGGGAGAGAGACATTTTTGTGAGAATTTCAATAGTTGAGAGAGGGATTCTTTGCTGTGGAATTATTTCTTTCTTTCATGGAGATTTCTGAAAGTGGATAGGGTTTGAAGGATGCATCTCAAGTTTGGATTTGTCTTCTCTTTTGTTTCCTTCCTTCTTCGATTCAACCTTCGTAGGACATGAGGTATGGATTGAATATGTTAGTTACTTTATGTCTCTGATAGATTATGGATCTATTTATATATTATAATTATTTATTATATCTGTACTTTTAATTTCTATGGTTATTTTAAAGTTTTGAGTTTTTATTTGTAAGAATTGGCATGTGTTTTCCTAGGGTTTTTAGCAACCCATTTTTGGAGATTTATTATTATAATAATTTAAATTGCATCTAGGGTTTGACTAAATTGATTTTCTAGAAGTAAAATTCACAGATCTCAAATGGGTATCTCTCTGATTTTATTTTTAGAGTCGAATTAATGCCTTATTTTTGACATTTTGGCAGACTATGCCTGTCCATTCTTGATTCCGAATTTTCTGTCAAATGTATTCGTATGCTACAGGCTGATATGATTATATAAAAGTCTAAATTTGATATCAGAGATTATCTTAAGTCTTATCTTTCATTTCCAATTGGTTTGGTGAATTTTTATTATGTTTTGTGAAAATTACAACCATTTTAGTGAAGGCAGGTCTGAACCCTAATTAGAATTTTCTATTTTAAACTAGAAGTCATAACTTTCTTTCCCACCGTTGGATCTTCCTAAAAATCAAATTGAGAGTCCATAATGTTGTTATCTAAATCTCCACCGAAGAGATTGCCTTTATTATTTATTTTGTGAAAGATATGGATGACTGTTCTATGATGACTATTCTTTGTATTTAATCCTTGCTTGAAATAATTCAGTTTATGAACATCATTAAGTTTTAAGGTTTCGTATGGTCACCAGAGGCTATTAGAATGTTTTTTTTTTGGTTAATTGGATCTATGTATACTCTGAATATTTTTATAATATCACTTGGATGTCTTCTTATATGTTTGGAACATTCTGTATGCCATATTGAGTTTAGGGTTGTCAAGTGGACTAGGGACAACATATGTTTTCCTAAACTCAATCAAATGTTGTTATGGAATTGATATGAATTCTTGATGATGAATCTATTATGTTCTTATGATTTTTATATGTATGTTAGGGAACCTAAGTACACTAGGTGAGTGGCTCATAGTGAGGGGCCGGGGCCCTAAGTGGCTAGTACCAGGATAACCTACTATGAGTTATTTAATCAAGTGATAACCTAAATAAATGAATTGGGAATGGGAGATTATTGGAATGGGAAATTACATATTAATCAAGATTAATTGTGCCTCGCCCATGCCTTTAGTGCTAGTAAAGACTAAGGATGGGAGTGGGAGAAGGTACCTATGCGTAGGTACAATTGAATGACCTTGTCTGTACGAGAGGCATTCGGTTCCGCATGTGCCTACTTGGGGGCCGGGGCCAAGAGTGGCTAGTACCAGGACAACCCAAGGGGTGAGGGCTATGCGATGACACTCACCTAGCTTGTAGCTTAGAGTCTCTATCAAATTTTGATCATGCCTCTGGTAGTCCTTGTGGTCTTCTTGTCTTTTCTTTTGTGTTGTGACTTTGGGGAAATTTTATCACCACCTTAGGAATTTCCTAGTTGTTACCTCTTGTATGGGCCTTTGGTTCTATCTCCTAGCTCGGGGGAGTGGGCCTATTGGTTCCACGTGGTTGGGTGGTTAATATTTATATCGAGGTATTGATCGTGATTCTTTGGATGATCCTAGCACATATTCCTTTCCAGATCTGCAGTTGAAGATTTCTTATTGGATATTTTAATATGTTGAGATGTACTTATGTATTTGTATTCATGTAATTTTTAATCTCCTAAAAGGAGTCTTGTAGTATTGATGCAATCTCAATTCAAAGCAATGCATAAGGGAATGGGTAGTTCTAGGTAAAAGAAAGGGAAAAGAATGTGGAATATTGGACATGTTACTAGCATTAAAAAAAAAGTGTTTATGTTATTTATCCTATCCTCTTATGTTGTCCATGTGTAAAGGAAATAATCTTAAATATAATTATATATAATGATGTATCACAACAATAATGTATTCTCCCTTGATGAAAGAATTCAAAGAGATTATTGAGAAATGATAGGTTAGTGATTGGAATTATTAACAATGAATGGTTATGAAACAATGAAATAAAATAGTAACTTGATTATAATGTTAATACTTGGTTCATGTTAATGAAGTACCTAGGATAATGCCTACCTTAATGAATATTAATCTCTTACCTAAATTATTAGAGAAAAGTGATATAATGGATAGTAGATGTAGATGAAATCAATATGAATTTATGGAATGAGTTGATAAAAGGAATAATGATGTTGAATGATTAACCTATGTTTAATAAAAGAAATAAGTTAAGGACATTTAATTTGGTGCATTAAAATGAATGTAGATCTTTTAAGCTCATGATTCCATGAATATCTTATGCATGTAAATGGTTTATATGATGTTGCTTTAGTAGCGACGTTAGGGAACCCGAGAGGACTTAAGTTGTATAAATCTTACATTCAAGTAGTAGAAAATTATTTCTTCTTTTAGAAATATGAAGTGTAATGATGAATATTATTCTAGTTAAAATAAATAAAATTAAAAAAAATAAAAATTCACTACTTGCATTTTATAGAGGTTTTATGTCTTGTCCTCTTGGGTTGCCTGGCGGGGCGTTACACATCACTAGTTCATCCAGCAGATATAGTGTGTATCTAAGATCAGAAGGTTGTAGGCTTCAGCACTTGAGTAGTGAGCTCCAGGATAGTGTGTTTCAACTTCTAACAAGGTTACTGTAAAAGACTCCTAATAGGGTCTGACCCTTGACCAGGTCACTGTACTAAAAGCATTGTAAAGAACAAATCCTAGCAGAGTTGCTGATCTCCTAACAAGGATCAAAAGACACTAGTGCAGTTCTTAGTGGGTGTCAATTCCCACTAGGGTTTTTACCTATTTGGGTTTCCCCATAACCATATTGGTGTTATGTGATGTGATTTTTTATCTTGTTTATATTGATGTTTATTTCAGTACTTAATCAATCAAACTAAGTTTCAAGAGTAAAGTAAAAAGAATAAGATATAGTGAACACTGATTCAAACCCCCCCACTCTCAGTGTTCCCATTCCTAAATCTAATATTTATGCCCCTAACTCTAAAGTGGGAAGGACTCAATTTTGGAAAAGGGTTGATAACCAAAGATTTCTCTTCCAGGACTTTTCCTGGTTAGTTACCGGTGATTTCAATTTTCCTTTGAAAGATAATGAGAATTTTTGGGGTGTGGATAGTCAGAGTCAACTTGATGGTCAAGTTGAGATCATGGACTTTGTCAATAGACAAGCTCTTTTTGACTTGGATCTTCATGGGGTCAACTAAACCTAGTCAAATAGAAGAATTGGGTAGGACCTCATCCAAGTTTGGTTGGATTGGGCTCATATTTATGGTTATTGGTTCAAAAGCTTTGGTTGTTCTTTGTCATCACTCATGAAGATTAGATTTGACCATTTGCCTATATCTTTTAGTGCTGATCCGATTGTCACTAAGGGAAATCCACCTTTTAGATTTGAGAGAATGTGGATTAACCTCTTGGATATTGAGTAGTTGACCAAAGGCTGGTGGGATGTCAATATTCAAGGTACCGTGATGTTTAGGATGGCCAAAAAACTACAAAATCTTTAAAAAAAAGTTAATTCTTGTAGTAAGGAGGCTTTTGGTGACATTTTTAAATCCAAGGTGATGCTGGAAAGGGACTTGGATAATGTGTAGGAGATGATTTAATAGTCTGGCCTATCCCAAGATCTGAAGGATAAGGAAGAGATTCTCCTACCCAAGACTCATGACATTATATCTAAAGAGGAACAGTACTGGAGACAAAGATCTAGATCGATATGGCTTAAAGCTAGAGACAAGAATACCAGATTCTTCCATATGTCTACTTCCAAACATAGATCTTCTAATAGGATATCCAGACTTAAGGTGATAGCTGGAGAGGTAAGGAATGACAAGGACATTTTTTTGGCCATGACTGATTTCTTTTTTGCCCTTTTATCTAAATAACCGAATATTTCCTTGAAGTGCCAAGATTTACTTCTTGAGGCTATTCCCTCCATTTTTTATGAGGCCACTAACAAGGTTCTTTTTTATATCCCTTCTTTGAATGAAATCAAGATGACTTTTTTCTCTTTTAAGGGTGACAAGTCCCCGGGACTGGATGGGCTCCCAATGTTCTTTTTTTATAAATTTTGGAATACTATTGGCCAGACATCTGTAATGTTATTAAAGAATTATTTGGTTCCAGATCTTTGTTAAAAGGAATTAATGCTACTTTTATTGTTCTTATTCCTAATAAGGCTAAGGCTGATTCAATGGATTCCTTATGACCAATTAGTCTATGTAATTTAGTGTATAAGATTTTTTCCAAGGTTTTCACCCTTAGACTACTAGCTATTCTTCCAAAGATTATCTCTCCCCAGCAAAGTGGTTTTGTTCCTGGAAAGCTAATCCTTGATTCTATTATGAAGGTTCATGAGGTTATTCACTCCACTCAAGTTTCTCTCAACTTTGGTTTTTTGTTGAAACTTGATCTCTCTAAGGCTTATGATCGGGTGGAATGGGATTTTTCGATCAAAGTGCTAAGATCCTTTGGCTTCTGTGAAAACTTTCTGAAGTTGATCTTTTAGCTCATCAGTACCTCTACGTCTGCTATCATGGTTAATGGATCCCCCTCTAGATTCTTTAAACCTTCTAGGGGGCTTAGGCAAGGGGATCCCTTGTCTCCCATTCTTTTTTCCATTATGGCTTAGTGTCTCGGCTGCTATTTTTAGAAATTAGTTTTCATTGGTTCCATCAAGGGCTTAAATCCTTCCTCTACTTCTAGGTCATGCTCCCATGAGAAATTTGTGGATGACACTATCATAATGGGGTCTTCATCTATTCAGGAGGCTAAAGTTATCAAATAGTCATTGTCTAATTACTCTATGGGTACTGGTCAAATTATTGATTGGAATAAGATCTCTTTGTTCTTTATCAATATGTCGGTGGACAAGAAGAATAGAATTGCTAGAATTATTGGTTGTAAAATTGATTCCATGCTTGTTATCTATCTCAGCTTGTCATTAGGTCTTAAACCTCCTAACTCCTTCTAGTCTAGAATTGTGGACATATTCAATAGGAAATTAGCTGGTTGGATAGGAGTACAGCTAAGTCGAGCTTGTAAACTTCAACTCTTGAAGAATTCTTTGCAAAGTCTACCCATTTATGCTTTTATCCTTTTTAAGATACTGAGTAAAAATACATATATTATTAAAAGTATCCAAAGGAAGTTTTTGTGTACCAGTGTCAAAGAAAGAAAGAGATTGGCTCTGGTTTCTTCGGACAAGCTGTGCACTCCCAAGAAGTCAGGGTTTGGGTATCTGTCCTATAAGGGAAACCAACCAGGTGATTCTGGCGAAAATAATTTGGAGGATCTTTGGGGAGAAGGAGTGGAATGAGATAATCCATAATAAATATCTCTTTTCTTTCCCCCATGTCTCTGATTTCATGAAGATGGAAGTTAAGGTGCAGGGCTCATTCATTTTGAATTGCATCCAACAAGTTAAGGACATGGCCTTTAAAGGTGCTAAATGGTATTTGGGTAGTGGCCGAAGAATTAAGTTCTAGGACAACTGTTGGCTAAAAGATCTTCCTTTGGGATCTGTTACTACCTTCCAACCCTTTATTAATGTCTGCATTCAGATATTTGGTCCTAGGATCAGGGATTACTAGAAGAATGACTTATGGATTCACCTCTTTATAATTGATGAGGCCCTTAAGCCCCTGATGCTGGATCTCAGGATCTAGAAAGTTGTTTTGACTAGAGATGATGCTGATTTTGGGAATTCTCCCTTCTGGTGTCTTGACTATAGCCTCTTCCTCTGAGATCTTATTGAAGTAGCTGGATCCTCCACCCTTGTAGGCCCAGGTATTGGATAAAAGATTCATTCCTAAAATTAATATTTTCTTTTGGCTGGTTTTACAGAACAAAATTCTTACCATTGACAACGTACATAAACATGGTATGATCCTGACCAATAGATGCTTTCTTTATAACGAGGTGGAGGAATCAGTCTTCCATTTGGCTTTTGACTGCATATATTTTTGGGAGGTCTAGGGTCTTACCCTACAGTGCTGGAAGATCAACTAGATTTTTCCTAACAATATGGAAAATTTTAGCACCAAATGGAGGAAAGCAGAGATCGCTATGGACAAGAAATTGTGGAATCTTATAGAACCTCATGTTATCTAGAGATTGTGGAGAGAACACAATGACAAAGTTTTTAGAAACACTGATCTTTCACCATTGGTAGTTGTTGATAAGATTAAGAGAAGCCTCAAAGAGAACTACAAATCATCAACTGGTTTGAAGTTGGATTTCTATGCTAGAGATTTTAGTGCTGGTTCCAATAACAAGCTAGCTACTAAAAGGGATAATGACATTTAGTTATCCTCTACTCTGAGATGGATCAAAATAAATTTTGACAGTGCTACAAAGGGTAACCCAGGTCCTACGGGTTGTGGTGGGGTCATAAGAGATGATATGGAAAATTGTCTTGCTACCGTGGAGCTTCACATAGGGGTGCAAACAAATCATGTTGTGAAGGCCATGGCCCTTTTTCCAAACCCCTAAAATTATTGAAAAAGACATGTCTCTAAATGTTTGGATCGAAGGCGATTCAATGAATATCTTAAATTGCATAAAAAATATCACTAAGCCATCATGGTCAATTAAGGTGATTTTTGAGGAGACCCAGATTATCATTAACTCTTTTAAACATGTCATCATTTCCCATGTGTACTGGGAAGTGAATGGTACAGCTGGCCAACTATGCTGTTAGGGTGAACGACATTGTGATTTGGCACAATGGAAAAAATCTAACAATTGATTTGAAGGTGAAGTTGGCTTTTGATAGGACTGATAGAAAAAGAGTAGATTTGGAATATCTTAAGAAGTTATGATGAAAGGACACCAAATTGTTAAATTGTTTAAAATGATTATGGAAAGCTTTTCCTTTGTTGAGATTACTGAAAGAAGACACAAGTTTATTGACATGAATTTTAAAGTTGTTTTCATCATCTACCTATGCTTTTTCTCCACAACGGCTGCTGATATACCTTTTTATAAAAATATGTGTGGTGGGCTTAATCGCAGGGAGCCAAAGGATTGTATAAAATGGAAGAACATGATGGAGGTTTGGAAAAAATTTAGAAAGGGTGGTCTTACTACGTATATAGAGCGCTTGCATGGATTTTAAAGATGAAGCTATGAAGGTGTTTTCTGAGTCTTGGAAAGATGGTGCGGTTACCATTGTTGGTCCCATTGTCAACACTACTGAAGAACTTATTGCTAAGGTGTCTAGTCTAAGCCTCAAGGTATTAATTTTACAAAGATAAGAGAGTTTCTCAAAAATCCATTCAGCGATTCCCCAAAAGAACATTTGAGGCGAAGAGTTTGGTGAAAGATTCCAGTGGCTATTATGACGTTGATGCCTTCAAAGAAATTTGGGTGAAGGTCATGATGGCAGTCATGGAGTACATTACCCTAGGCGACAAGTATAAACACACCCACTCTTACCACTTTGTGCTACTTTGCCACTTCCATTACAAGATTAGGGTTTCTATTCCTTTTCATCTCCTTTAGTCTCTCTACCTTAGTATTATGGACCATAAGAGGAAAGAGAATAAGCCCATCCTATATGAGGGGATTATTCTCCTTATTGTGGAGCATATCAAGAAGAAGGCCATCTCTAGCCCTATCATTTCTTTTCCTCAAGCCTCTGGCTTGACTAAGAAATGTAATAGGGATTCATTTTGTAAAGAGGAGTTTTTATTTGGTAAAAAATTCAAATTGGATAAGGGTACTGGTATGGATACAGAGTCTACTAGTGAAAAGCACTCAGGGTTATGCAGGCATGGCTAATTTGTTTGAGGAGGACAATCAAGCTTCAATGTCGATGTCAAATACTATCTCACGGGATAAAGATAACAAGGAGGAGGTCATTGATACTATGGATGTGGGGGACAACCCTAATGTCAAGGATAACAATGACAAGGATAATAAAGAGGAGGATACGGGTGGTAAGTCAATCTCCATTTTGGTTGATTATGATAGCTTGGAGGAACATGACGTTCCTATCTCCCCCAAATTAGAAGTTATTATGGAGGTCCAATCAGATAATCAAAAGGATTCCCCTGTTGCTGAGAAGGAGAATGTTCCTTCCTCTTCTTGGAACATTCCCTTTGTTAAAATGGTTGATTTACAAGAATGAATTGTCCAGTTGCTCAAAGAAGACATGGAGATAAAATTGACCCTCCTTTCGGGGTTCTCTAGACTATGAAGGAGATGTCCATGCACTCATTTGGCTTGGTGAAATGAGTTTTTCAGGAAATAAAGAATCTTAATTTAAAATGTTGCTCAATCTCTGCTAAGGTTGATTCCCTATAGTAGATTATGGAGACTAGTTCGAAAGGAATAGATGGCAATAAGGACAATGATAGGGATAAGAAAATGCAGGATTTGCCAGTCAAAGTTGATAATCTGGAGAATGCGGTGAAGAAGCATATGCAGGATAACCACCTATTCATGGGCTCATCCATGGAGTGTTTCATGTCTATCAAAGCAGAGATGGATGTTGGCTCCCCTACCAAGAAACCTGAGGAGGACAATGATGATGTGGGTGATGAGGGTCCAGGTAAATGCACTCAGTCAGCTAAAAGGAAAACAATCTAGGAAATGATCCTTGAGCTCTCTGACTTCAATGCTACTATCAAGAAGATCTCAGAGGCAAAGAAGTAAGTGGAGGAGACTCGTAAGGAGTTGGCTTCGATTCTTTGGGATCTTTGTGTTGTTCTATTTTTTGTTTCCTTGTACGGGGTGGTTTTTTTGGTTTCTGGTCTTTTTGGATTTTTTTACTGGCTTTAGTTCTAGTGGACTGGTTCCATATCATGTTTCTTTTCAATAAGCTTAATGAAGTAATATTTTGATATCAAATTGTACGGGGTTTCAAGCCCCCGTTAAAACCTATTTTTTACTGCAATCAAAAAACATATACCAAATTAAGCCCAAACACTATATCAAACTACACCTAAATCTCTAGATCATGGAGAAACAATTGAACAAATAGTAACAACCTACCTTGAAAACCAAATTAAACATTAAAATATATTGAACCCTAACGTTAACTCTAAATTTGATTAAACAAATAAACTATGTTGAACCCTAACCTTACCCCTCAATCAAATTCAAACCTGACCCTAAACCTTAAATTGAGCCTTATACTAACCCCATCTTATGATTTTTTAAATTAAAAATAAACCTTAATTAGTGCCTTATCAAGTTATCACATTTATAACTTGAGAGAGAGGGAGGGGGGGTTGATTAGGGTGCATATCTAGAGAGAGAGGAGGATGAGGCTCATATTATGTTTTTGATTACAGGAAAAAACATATTTTAAAGGGGACCTGAAACCCTGTACAAGCTAGATAAAATTTTAGCATTAAAGGAAACTAAAAAGAAACAGGACTGGGGACCAGTTGTCCATAACCAAAACCATTATAAAAACAAAAAAAATAGAACACTAGAAAAAAAATGACAAAAGACCAACACCAGGACCTAGGGCACTAGACAAACTCTTTGCGAGTTTCGTTAGCTTCCTTCTTCACCTCAGATATCTTCTTTATTGCGGCGTTGAAGTCAGAGAGCTCCTAGATTCTTTCTTGAATCTTTCTCCTTTTCGTAGACCTAGTACGTCTTCTCAAGCCTTCCTCTTCCAATTCCTCTGTACTCTCATCAAGTTTCTTGCTAGGGGAATCAGCATCCATCTCCCCTTTAATGGTCATAAAGAAGTCCATGGCCAAACCCATAAACTTATTGTTGTCATGCATGTGTTTTTTCATGGATTTCTCCATTGTTTCCATTCTAGCTTGTATGTCCTGCACTTTTTATCCCCGTAAATGTTCATGTTGCCATCCACTATTTTTGAACTAGACTCCAGCTTATCCTGCAGGGAATCCACCTTAGCAGAAATGGAACGATACTTCAAATTTAAATTCTTGATTTCCTGAAAGACCCATTTCAGTAAGCGAAAATAATACATGGAAGCAGCCTTAGTAGTTTGGAGAACCCCAAAGGGGGGATCTATTTTATCGTCCATGTCTTCCTTAAGTAGTTGAACATTCTGCTCTTGCAAATCCATAGTTTAATGAAAGGAATGTTCCAAGAATTCCCAGGAGCATTCACTTTCTCGACACTAGGTGAAGCTATCTCCGCTTCAGGGGAAGTTTTCTCTGCGTTTGTGGCATCTTCTGAATATCCGACCCAACCTCCATGATCAATTCTAGTTTAGGGGAGATGGGCACGTCGTGATCTTCAGAACTATCGTAGTCCACTAAAATGGGCACCTATTGACTGCCAACATCCTCCTCATTCTTATCATCCTCATTGTTACTCTTGATTCTAGAGGTATTTACCCATCTTCATAGTACCTATGGCCTCCTCTTGAGTGTTATCATTTTCCCCTGAAGCCATATTATGTTTTAAATACACAGATTTTTTTAATAGAGAGAGATCTTAGAGATAGGGTATGATGGTGAGATGACGGAGGGAGAGAGTAAGAGAGAGGTTGATCAGGGCTCACACACACACGCACACACACACACACACACACACACACACACATAGAGAGAGAGAGAGAGAGAGGAGAGAGAGAGAGAGAGAGAGAGAGAGGAGAGAGAGAGAGAGGAGAGGAGAGAGAGAGAGAGAGAGAGAGAGAGAGAGAGATGGTGATTAGGGGAATATCTAGAGAGAGAATTATAAAATTAATCATAATTCTAACCATAAATTTAAACCATAACCTTAACCATAACCTAATTCTTAACATTAACCCTAACCCTAACCTCAAAATTTAATTACAAACTTGATCCTAACATTCCATTTAAAGTTAACCTGATCCATGTAACCTAATATGAATGCATATGATGGTGAGATAAGTGAGGGGAGATAGTGAGAGAGAAGGTAATTAGGGGGAATATCTAGAGAGAGTTGGAAGGAATAGAGAGAGGACAAAAAGAGATATTTTCAATAGAGAGAGAGTGAGAGAGAGGGCGATTACGAGGCATATATATATATATATATATATATATATATATATATATATATATATATATATATATATATATATATATATATATATATATATATATATATATATATATATATATATATATATATATATATATATATATATAGAGAGAGAGAGAGAGAGAGAGAGAGAGAGAGAGAGAGAGAGAGAGAGAGTTCTAAAACTGACCATAATTCTAACCATAACTTTAAACCATAACCTATGTCTTAACACTAACACTAACCCTAAAGTCAACGCTAAAGTCTAATTGTAAACTTTATCATAACATTCCCTCCAACCTTAATCATATCCATGTACCCTAATGTGAACCCCAAAAAACTATAATCTAAACACTAAACCTAATCCTAACCCCTAATCATAATTATAACCCTAACCTTAATCATAACTTTAGTTATAAGTATTAACATAATAATTTACTAATTGTCACTTTAATATTAATCTCACCCTACTCTTACTCCTAATCCTCACCCTCACCCTCACCCTATCCCAATCCCTAACCTAACTCTAATTATAACCATTAACATAGTATTACTCCTAACTTTAAACAGTTACCGTAACCATAACCCTACCATTTAACATAGGTGATATGCTAAGGTTAACTATGATACTAACCCTAATTATGATCCTAACCCTAACACTAACCTTAAGACTAACCCTGATTACACCATTGACCTTAACTGTTACCCTAACACTAACCTTAACCGTAATCCTAACACTAACCTTAACCATAATAGAAGCACTAACGATAATACTAACACTAATTGTAGCATTAACTCTTATCGCTATATATTCAAATATTAAAAATAAAAAAATGTCTTCCATGTTGCGCCGCAACTACTAGCTTATATATATATATATATATATATATATATATATATATATATATATATATATATATATATCCTTCTCGAAGCACCTAAATGTAAATACAATAAATGTGAACACTTATATATTTAAGCTTTATATGAAACATGTCTTCGTGTAATTCCGATACTGTACCGCACAATAATAACATCCTTTTTGATAGATTTGGTAAAGTTAAAATCCTCATCAACGTAACATAGAGAGTAAATTTTTGTCTTAATCAAAAACTCTTTCGAAGATGCACCCTCACATTTTTTTTTGGTATTGGATTGAACAATATAAAATAAATCATACTACAGATAAACAATTAAAAGAAAACAGATAGCTGACAATAGTTGAGCAGCCATACGAAAAAGTAATGATTTTTTTTTTCTATAACAACGACAAAAACAATAATGTAAATGGCTTACTCCAAGTTTCCTTAATAGCCGAAAGAAACGAATTTATATGCTGCCTACGAAAGAGTCAATTTGGCATATTCACTACTAAGTAATGATCTCATTGTTTTATTTTTGGGTTGTTCTTCTCGTTTTATTTGTTCAAATGAATACAAATGGCTGTGTTGCATGCAAAATAAAGTAGAATTGACAGAGTCCTCGCACAATCATTGGTAACAATAAAATTAGTGAGATGACAAGGAAAGATTTAAAATAACGATGTGCTGTACATTCAAGATTCTAATCGCCGATTGAAGATATATGTTTAATAATTGCCTCTGTTGCATGAAAATAGATTCAACACATTCATTGTAAATTAATAAATGCTAATTGCATGTGCTGCTTAAAAAAATTTAAAAATAAAAACCTTATGGTTTTGTTTAGGCTATTCTGGTCTTATCTTTCATCTAATTATGTCATTTTACTTAGCACATTCATTGATATCTAGTGATCATATCTATGCTTTTTCTGATCTTATCTTTCATTCAAGATTACATGCTAATTGAGACAGGACATAATTTTTTCACAGGATAAAGGTCGAATGAACAAATAAATAATCTCCGCGTTGGATGATATTGACACTACATGTTTTGTAAAATTAGTTTAAGAAGGGGAAGAATAAAAAAATAGCATCCGGGTGTTGAGAGGGATATGTTATTAGCAAACTTAGAATCGCTCTAGCAGAAGAATTAA